>CAXDID010000589.1:0-140183 GCA_963988835.1 Hexamita inflata | reverse complement strand
ATATTTATGTATATATTAAAAATTAGAATATTTGTACTGATTACATATTTTAATTAATAATAATTGAATTATTTAACACACTCCATAATGGTTTAATGTTTAAAATGGATGAAAAATTGTATTGGATAAAATAATTTGAGTATATCAATAATTATTATAAATTTAGTATTAATTGGTGCTTTATTGGTAACAGCGATAATAACAATAGTACTTCTGAGCAGTATTTTCAAGAAGTCTCCAGTTAAAATAGATTTGAACAGAAACAAATTCGTTTCCTCATTTATCATCGTTAGCATGGTCTTCAGAATATTCTATTGGATTCAGAGCTATTGGAAGTTTCAGCCAAATTCGTTTCCAAGTGTGATTCAAATTGTTTTTAGCTTGACTTCTATGTTGTTTATGTACCTTAGTTAGAGTGTATTTGTTAAATCCTGGTTGCTAAACTTTCAGAAAAAGTCTTCTTAGAAAACTATATCTATGATTAATCGAACATTTTGGATCATTGACTCTATATTAGTTATTTTTATGGTAATTGCAATATTTTTTAATATGTTTGACGATTAAACTGTAGAAAACGGCGTTTTTAGTAAAATAGCGTCACTTATTATAACTTTCAGCTCATTTATAAATTCATTGTCATTTTTAATCATTGGATTAATTATTTCAGTTAAAATTTCAACTTAATTATCATGTTGTTAACGTTAGGTATTTAAATTTATATTTGCTTCCTTAATTTTAACGCTTTCTGCTGTTTTTAGATGTGTAACATTCTTTTTCTATGTATACGATAGATAAAAATTAAATGAGGATATGATTCAAATGCTCATTTTCTTTATCCCTGAATTTATTCCTGCTTGTGTTATTATTGGAACGTAAATAGAGTTATATAGAAATGAAAAAGAGTTTATGCTAAAATATTTACAAGAAACTATGTTATTAATTGAAGAAAGAACATGAATTATAATAATTATAATTATGTTAACACAATACTCTTCAATCATAATAGGTTGACTGAAATTAGTGATGGTTATTTATAAATGTTAAAGACCTTCACACAAGTATTTCTACTTCGAGATCTCCAGCGCTTACTTTAGTAAGTCCGCTTTTCAGTACTTCGTATTTTCCTGCTGCGATTTGTGTTTTTGCGGTTCCATTCTCAACTGCTGTGGTTTCAACGGTGGCACAGAGCATTTTATCATCGTGTTTGAATATTTTGAATTTTTGTGCGCAGAAGCAGTGGATGTAAATTGTTTTCTGGAAGTTTCCGGCTGAAACAAGGAATTCCAGGACTTCCATTTGATGTGTTTCAGCCAGGGATAGGATTTCGATTGTGCAGCTTTGTGCGTCGTTTTCCAACATGACTGATTAGTTGTACACGTACGTTTTGAATTATTTTGAGTGGTTTTTATCTATTATTTTGCAGTTGAATTTGAAGTTGGATAGTGGTTTCAAATTTATCTGCACCACAGCTGTCTAGTTCAGATTCATCGGTTTTATGTAGTGCCTGAGTATGCCATCCGTGCTATTATTGCTTATCACAGCTGGTCCTTTCCCCTTTTCCTTAACTTCTACTCCGACTTGGTTCCAATCGCTAACCATATTTTGAATATCTACATTTACGTTTGCGTTAACTCCCTCTCCAATGCATGTTATGATTATGTTGTTCAGCTTCTTCTCGGTGCATTCTTTGTCCGAGTACGCTTCGAACTCGAATATTTCTTGCTATTGACCGACTATTCTGGGAACGAACTCGAATATTATGTTTTTATAGTTCTTCAGTTCCTTTTTGTGGATCATTGACTTCATTTCAATATCGGCGTTGTAATATGGAACTGATTTCTCCAGAACGTAGCAAATGAGGTTTTTGAACTCTAACTGGGCCTCTTTACGTGTTTGTGAACCGAGTGGGCACTATCCGAAGTCAATTGTGATTTTTGACGTTCCAACTGAGTATTCTTCAATAACCGGCTCAACTTTAACAGCCACCGGCTGATTTTTACCCTTTAACTTTGTATCAGCCTTAACTGGGCTCTCAGCGCGAACTACTTTAACAACTTTGTTCAGCTCCTTTACCTGTACGAGTGGTCCCCTGAGCTGGAACTGAGTTGAGTAAATTGCGAACTCGCCCGTTGACGTCATGAACGGAACCTGTAATTGCAAGTACTCCATGAGAGGGGTTTCTACGCGAGGTAAAGTGCGCCTGATGAAGGAGAATGTTGAGTAGTCGTAGGATTGAGCATCTAGGTACTTGAAGAGGGGGAGCGCGTTCTTCCCGTTGATGTCAATTTTGAGTTGGACATCCGTTTTCTGCTTCTGCTTTAAAAGCTAGCAGCATGGGGCGAAGGTAAACATGTTTTGCATTGAATTCGAGAAATCCAAGAAGGACTGGCACACGGTGAAGTTCATATCCACATCCGACGTGTTGTGCATCTAAAAAGTGGTCTTGTACTCATCATTCAGAGAAATCTCTGGAATGCGCTACACATGATTGTATATCTAAAGCTATTACTGAATAGATTTAAATGACAACAGAGAGTTGTACTAATAACCAAACTCGCCTTTGAAGCTCACATTCAACTTATACGTAGCAGGATGTTATGGCTTCAAAATTATCTAAAATAAACGCGTTTCGCCTGGGAATAATAAATCAACACCACCATTTGGAGTAATTCCAATTTAAATGTCTTTTCTCATGCAGGGATTATCCTAAACCAATACACCAACATGCTGAGCAAGAGCTGATTTATTTTAAATATAAACCGGAACACATGATTAATGTCTTGTTAAGATCTCCTTTAACTGCATTTGAGATGGTAAATCAATAGAAAGTTCATTTACAGTCCATCTTGATTTAATCGGTAAATACAAAATTTCAGGTTATTAAGTTACAATAAGTTGCAAATTGAACGAAAGTTCCAAATATGAGCCAACTGATACTTCAGACTCGAGGCTGAACACAATATCTGAAAGCAATTCCTTCAAGTCGGCTATAATTTACAAATTATTGCTTATTTTAACACTCATTTCATCGAGTTACTTTTTAAGATCATCAAGTGACACCGTTATTTTAGGTGGTTTCTAACCCTTTCCTACAGGTTAAGCTAATAATTACTCTGTTTCATTTATTTTGTTTTAAATAAGTTATTTTTGTTACTCATTACCAGTAAGTTCTGTTTGCTATTTGTCAAGCTTATCTCTGATTTCTTTTATTTATTCATTCTTAGCTTTAATGTCTTATCCAAGTTCAACAACTGAATCAAAAAATTAATCTACTTCAGAAAGAGAAAATTAAGACCATTCCTCATGTAATTAATTTCTTAGATTTATAAGTTATAACTTATTTTTGAAAATGATTGAAACTTTAGGATGATAAACATTCTGCTTAAAATTCATTACCATATTGTTTTAATCCAGCTTAACAACGTCGCTCAAACATTTAGGAACATTAATCTTCACCTGACGGGTTACATTTTGCTCTCCAATTCGCATTTATATTTCAAATGGTTGGTTATATTGTGAATTATAGAAACAAGTTTCCATATCAAGACTATTATTGGCTAAATAAACGGGCGAAACATGAGTAATGTGATTGGACTGTATTGAATATGTACTAGTAACATCCTTTCTTTTATTGAGTAGTTATAATTACTATTCTATTTTCAATGTTTTAACAGAATCGTCTGCAGGCTTATGAGTATACCCAATTTTTATCAGACTTTTAGCCGGAATTGTAAAAATAGTTGTGGTTTCGTCTTGTTTCTCAAACTAAAGAATTTATTGTTATATATTTATTGTGTTTTCTATATTTTCTGTTAACTTATCATATAATTAATTCTACACCTCTATTACTTTTTTGTCAAATTCGGATTGATCACTATATATCGAGGTAGCCTTCTTACTACCTTTGACTTTTTGATTTAATTCGTTGTCTCTAATTAAAGTAACTTCTTTGATAGCATCTTCCTTTGCTTGAATTAAATACTTTTCTTTTTATTAAGAAATAGCAGATTCTTTCAGTTTAGACTCTTCAAATTTTTATCCTTAATAAAATATCATTTATGGAGCTGATATCATAAGAAGATTAGATTCTCCGTTTTAATAATCTATTAATTTTTTGAAAGTACGAATATTTTCATCAATAGGAGCTTATTTTTCTCCTATTTATTTTAAGATCACACTGCTTATATATTCTTACAAATTTAATTCTGGTGTAAATGGGTGATTGAAATTTTATGGCTTTACACCTTTTTTATCTTTTTTATCTGCAGCTTATTATATAGCTTATTAATATTGTTAGTATTATTCGTATTCTGTTTCAATGGATTTAGTCAAATCTAACTTTTTGATATCATATTCAGAGATCGACTTTTCAATATTTTTCAACTCAGATTCAGGAAGCATAACTGCTGCGGTTTAATTAACATCAATTCTATCAATTCTAAATCTGCACACTTGATCGATTAAACCTGAATTTAGCAAATAAATTTATTTTTATGTTGTTCCATTTAATAAAGTACCGGATTCGAATTAAAGCAATTTTGATATTTAATCATCTTATAATTGGTTATTAAGTTTATCATTTGTTGTTAACTTTTAAAATGCTTCAACTATATATTTTTCGTTATCGGATACTTAAATTTTTGGAGTTTATTGATAACAAAATATTGGGATTGAAAATTCACCACCATTATATCTAATTTGTAGTGAAGTTTGCACATCACGAATTTCGTAAATATTTGGATCATTGTAATTAAACTATATTGATATCTTTAAAGATTAGCCTGGAGCCATCATTCCTGGTGGTGTAAATTACAATTCAAACATTTGTTTATATTTTTCCTCTAATGGCATAACTTTAAAGCTTTATAAAGTTGATGAATTATTCGTCACGTAGAATATTTATGTTTGATTTTCAAATTATTTAAAATTGTAGAAGTTGAGAGTATCAGGTTAGGATACAAAAGCTTCACGGGAATCAATTAATATTTTCTGAGTATTTTCAGGCATTTTCTTGCTAACAGTAAATTGGTCTTACTTATTCCAATCTCTAGTTGGTTTGAAATCAGATTTCATAGTGTCTCTTACAGATTACTTTTTAGATGTATAATCAATAACTTCTTTTTCTTCTAATGGAGTACTAGACTCACTTACTTCTCTTGCTTCGACCTCCTTTTCAACAATTATTTCCTTTCCGTTAATAATTTAAATTGTGTCTACAAGCTGCGTTTTCTTTAGTATTTAACTCACACCTTTAAATGTTTGAACTTTAGGGCTTGGAGCACTGTGCATTATTGGAATATGTTTCTTTGGCTTCTCAATTTTGTTGTATTAAATATCAAGTACCGGTTCTGGTTCCTCCTCGCTTTCACTAGCTGGTCTTTCGACGATTTTCTTGGGGTCCTTTTTGGAGTCTTTCTTTTCTTGTTTTCCAGCTGGCTAAGAAGCTGGTCTTGATTTGCTTTCAGGTTTAACTGTTTTTGGCAGATTTATGCCTAATTCCAGTAGTTGATCTGTTGGTGGTTCTGATCTTTATTTAGTTTGCTCTAGTATTTGAGTTTTATCCATTCCTAGGATTCTCAGTGTAGTTTTTTCGTCAGCGAGTCCGAGTCCGAATTTGAGGTTGACGCATTCCGCTTATTGTGAGGGGAAGTGCTGTTGGTAATACGGTAAGTATTAGTTGGCTGTTGTTTTCGTGAAGTCCTGTTTGGTGACCCGTTCAACGAATTTTTGGTTGCTTTCGAACCCTTTGTTCTTGATTCTGCCTTCAATTTCTTCTTTCTTCGCCCTAGCGAGTTCGTTTTTGAACGCGAAATCTCTTTCAGCCAGTTCTTGGGCGAGTTTTTTCGCTTCTTCCTTGCTCTCGTTTAGCGATTGTTCCCTCATTTTGAGTATTTTCTCTATTTTAGCGTTTTCTACCTTTTCCCTGTAGTCCTTATACACGTTTTAGTTCGTGGTCTGGTTCAGCTTCACGTTCTTCAGAATAAGAGCGCGGAAACGCTCCTTCTCACTGTCGGGGATCTCTGGTGCGGGCTCTACACGCGGGCGCATGTGCACGTTCGGCTCATACTTTGGCTGTGCTGGTTTCTTAACGGTGTGCTTTCTCATGATCATGTCGTACTCCTCCTTGTGCAGTTTTAAATTGGCTTCGAAGAGCTTCGTGAAGTCAGCGTACGTTTTTGTTGAGTAACGAATGGGCTTCAAGGCTTCTTATTCTTTTTCAGAGAGGATCGGGTGGTACGTATCAAGCTGCTGAATCGTCTTCATTGTCTGAGCGTGCGACTCGGACTTAACAATTAACGCATCGTAATCGGATAGCAGGTTCTCGGTTACCATTGTCAGCCTCTACGCAGTTGTTAACGCTTGCGTACGTAGCTGAACAATCTCAGCGTACTTCTTATTTAATGCAGCATCCTCGGAATTCTCGAATAAAGACACTTCCAAGTCCTGCATTTCGTTAGTTAGCCTGTCAAATTTTTACCAGGCTTTATTACACAACTCAATTTCTGTTTCAACGCGTTTGCGCCAGATCTCAAGTTCCATGTTTGATGTGGAAATATTAGATCGTTTTTGCTAGAAGTACAGTGAATTATTAGAAATCATCATTTAATCTAAGTTTTGATAATGGCAACGATTGCGATGTTGATAATTTCAAACATTCATATTCATATTAGTTTGTTTACTTTGCTAGGTATACTATTTAGTAACCTGGCGCTTGGATAATAATATAATATTGATAAAAATAAAATTTCATCAATAAATCTATTCACTACCATGTATTTCACTTCCAGGTATTTCGCTATCACGATTAGGAAGTTATTAAAGACGATTTAGTATTTTGAAGTTTTCAGTTAAATCTGTGCATTCCAAATTTATTTCAAACTACTTGGTTGGTTTAATAAGTGGTTCAATTTCTGAAAATTGTAAGATACTATTGCGTGTATTCACTGTAGCTAGGCATTATACCTCAAATTACTCTGTATGAATGGCTGTAATTCTTTCCTGTCTGGAAGTGTTGCTGCGATTAGATTTAAGACTTAAATTAATTGATTCACCGTAATATGATTATCTATGCTTGTGATCACTAACTTTGTAGCAACAGCATAAAAGCATGCATAGAGGTGGGACAAGTACAGGAATTATGAATATCTGTATTATATATTATAAACATATTTCTTGAATTATATTTGAGTTTCTAATGTTATATAGTAGCCAAGTTACAATTATTATTTGTTATTTTATTTTTATAAGTAGAAGTAGCATTTAAATTATCTTACGTGTTTATTAAAGATTTTATTAATTAAATGAAGGTTTAAATATTTCATTTTAGTATTTTTAATGATGCGTATAATATATCAAATAATTTTTGGTAAAGTGAAAATTATACTAATAGGGTAAATGTTATTAATTTTACGCAACTATATATTAATTCCGCTTCGCATAGTATGTTTACTAATCGATGTGTTTCTGGCATTTGCGATTGTGACACATTATTGCATTTGTTTCCATCACCAAATAAATAATCTTGTGTTTCATAGTATTAGTAAAATTTTGTTATAGTACTAGCTGTATGTGTTCCAGTAATTTTCGTGCAATTTATGTTTATTATATACTTATTGTATCGGATGAAATCTAAAACAATAGTTAAAAATACTTAAGATGTAGTTTAAAAATAAGATTTACGCCTTTCGGTGAGTCATTTTAAGAAGAACCCAACCATTTAAAAGGAGATTCGTTGGAATACTTTCGGGTCTTTGACTCTGTCTCCTCTCAAAGTGTCAGATCTCTTGATTAAGCTGGAGCCCATTCATGAGATGTAGAAATCACTTTAGTCCCGTCCCACTTCAATAACGTAATTTTAAATGGAGAACACGCCAACTAGGCGTCCAATGTCCAAAGCTGATATAAAGCAATAAATTACGTCTAGGAAAGTTAATTCAGAGCTCAAAACACTCCACCCTCCAAAAGTTCCAAAACTTGATCTCAAATTTGACCCAGTTACCAAAAGAGCAAAAGAGGAAACAATCGAAACCGCACTGTCCCCAAATCAAAATTTGAACGAATTAATCGAAGACGCCGAAATCCAAAACGACTTTCAAAACCTAGTTCAAGAAATCCAAAACGAAACCTAATAATAAAATAACGAAAACACAAATGATACCAACGGATAATAGGGAGTGGAAAATAAAGAGCAGTTCTTCGCTCAGAACATGGACATCATCAGTTAGTTCGTTTCAAGTGTAAACTCAGAGTAAACGGCCAAAACCGAATTACAATAATTACTCAAAAGTGAAAAGAAAATGAACGGAACGAAAAATGTTCCTGCGCACGTCATCAAAAAGAACATCGACCGGATGATTCTTATGGCTCAAGGAGAATTCAAGTGAAATTATATTTTTTGGTCTCAATAAATAAATTATATTTCTCACTTATAATCTTAATAAAGGACTTTTTACTAAGAAAAGAATAACCATATCTTAAAGTATTTAGAAAAATTATATATAGTTTTAATTTATTGATAGAAGTTTATAATTATATGAGTGGAATGAGGGTAAATTTTTGTTTGTAATAATTAAACTTCAGTTTTAGCTGATAATTTCTCAGAGATAATTTCTTTACGTTTTTTAGTTTAATTTTGTATCACAAGTGTTGGAATAGTTCAAAATCTGCAAAGAATAACATTACATTACACACACAAATAAGTTTATTGGTTTAAACAATTTAATTATCAAAATTGTAAGTCACAAATCATGTTCTGATAGAAGATTCCTATTTATTTTAGGAATCTTAATCAAGGCATTGGTCAATGAATCTTCTACTAAAATGCCACAAGCAAGTCTAGAATTATCCTTTAATCCTGGGACAAACTATAGTAAGTCGTCTTCTTGATCGGTAGCTGGGGTCAACTTTTTAAATGTTTCGTTATCAACTAATACATGGCACGTGCCACATGCCATACTTCCTTCGCAAGCATCATTGATTTTAATATTGTGCTCTTTAATTTCATCTAAAAGCTTCTTACCCTTGTGTACTAATAATTCAGTAATTTTTCCATCGAGTTCAACTTTTATTGGAATCATTTAATTTCATGAAGTGAAAAGTTCAACAGATCAACTATTAATATCAGATATACATTTCCTAATAAAATTGTTCAATCTTTCGTCAATATAATATATATTCATTTAGATACACAAAGAAGTTGACCCGTCACAAATCCTTACATTCTAGGTATAGTTTTTAGATATTTAATCATTATAATCTTTCTTGGGTCAACTTCGGTTCAAGTTAATTGACCTATATAGTACGTAACACTGCGTTTTCGCTGATATTGAATATATATTATTGAAATGATGGTATTAATTATATATTCGTTATTTTGGGAAATATTTATGTTATTTTATCCGCTGGAATGTCATGCTAATAGTATTATCAATATATGTAATATTTTTAATTATGAAAGTACTAAATGCCTTTTATATAGCAACTATATCAAAGTATTAATTTAAAATTTTCTTCAAATAACTGTATTTTTGATATTACATTGATTGCTGAAGACTATTATCTATTCATGGTGAAGTGGAAATATATTTAAATACAGTAAATAATATAAAATATCATTTTATGCAACAAAAAGTAAGTATTATATATTACAAAATCAAATGAAATATACAATATAACATGATGAAGGACACAATATTATTTAACATAGAATCACGAGACCGCTTCAAATAGGCTATAATAACGAACATAAACTTGAAGTTGTAATCTACATTTTATATAAGAAAAAACATACTATACACTGTTTATATGCCTTCGATCATTATATAACTCGTGTGAAACATCCAGAAAGTTCCCGTAACTCTGAGATAAGAACTATGGACATATGATATAATTAATGTAGAATTTAATAAACTAATCATCCGCTGGAAGTCTTACAGTTATACTTCATTTGTTCATAATATTTAAATTTTTTAAAATTCTTTAGTCTTCGCAGTTGTCAACGAAATATAACATATTTCAATGGTAGATCTGTTGTTAATATAGCTTTTAGACATTCATTTAATCATTAACGATACTATTTCAATTCTGACTATATTAGGCGGAAATTATATTGAGTAGCTCGGAAACATGTAACGTATGTTTAACATGTTAAACATGTGTAACCTAATTGTGCTTATATCAAGGTATAATTTAACGATTTTACTTAAGTATTGATAGTCTAATGGTATATACTGTATATAGTTCATTGAATTCTTATAGACGTCGAGGAATCGATCCCCGGTTCTTTTAACATTTTATTTATTTAAAATTACATTCTTTGTCAATTATCGTTATTTCGTAATTATGTAATCATTTTATATTCTACTTCTTTCATGTATGAAATCTAATTCAGTAACCTAAGATAAAAGAACTCGAACTATTCATTCGTATTGAATTGGAGATGTCACAAATGTAGAAAAGTCGAAGAACACAAGTCTATCAGCAACCATCAAAAATCAAATCAACAAAGTCCACTCGAACGATCATTTGTTTTAGATGCACTGACGTTGATTATTTGATAAATCGCACTTCCATAACCAATGGTTTGCGTTCAAGCATTCAGAGGGGAAACGCAACTGACTTCGAGCAAGCAGATCTACACGGGGATCTACCTAAATATCATCTGCGTCTAGTCGTTTCTAAGGAAGCAATGTAGCGGTTGCCACTTTCCTATCTGGTTCATGAAGCTCATGAATTCACATGAACTTGATTTGCCCAGGTAATAAGATAAAGGATATGAATGTGGATATGAATGATGGGAACTCATGAACATTATTATAACACTCAAGAGTGAGCTTGCTACTCATATCTTCTGATAAGTTAACTATATTGACTAATTAGATATGTTAATTGTATTTAAGATGATTTATATGTATAATTTGTTTTATATGATAATTATGATAAGTATATTTAACATATCTAACAGGTTAATTAGGTTAAACATGTTAAACATGTTAATCCTCTTTATAGGCTTTTCACATATTTAATTATCATTTCCACTTTAACTATTAAATTATTAAAATTATTTATATTAAGCTCAAAAAGTACCTTCAATTATAATCATTTAAATGTGTGAATACTGTTTACTTATCTAACTAATATTATACATAGAATTAATTTTCATCCGCTAGAAATTTTTAAATATTGAGTACATAAATAATATTTTTGATTTTATCATCATCAATACATTTACAGGTCTATGATAATTATAGTACGATATACATTTAGTAATTAATAAACTATAATGAAATTAGTATTTTATATTATTTCATAACTTTAGAAATTAATTCAAGAAAATTATTGTAATTGACTTTATATCTCAAGTTGCTATAATATATAGTTCTATATATAACTAATACAAATATATACTAATATACTTCATACAGCTCATGTAGATCAAATTATTATGATCACCAAAATTTACTAAATTATGAATATATTTAGTGAAGAAGAGTAAGTGAAGTAAAATAAAAAGAGATTTATACATCTATATATGTCAACAACATAATATTTTGTTGTGACCCAAAACAATTTTCATTCCCAAAATGATGAAAGCTAAATCAGTTATGTTGATAGAAATGATGCATAGAATTTTGTTAAAAGTCTATATTAATGCTATACGACTCATAAATCTTGCATACAGCAATAATCTCACACGCCGCTAACAGATTGGAATAGTTGTAAATTTGAAGAAATAGTGGAATTTTAACTTATGTTTATATTCATTACAGTTTTAAGTACTACGGGTACATAATGTAATAATAGTAGTATTTAGTAATGCTTGTTTCATCTTTATGAAGGAATCCATAGACTATTATTACTTCTTGTTTTAAGTTTAAAATTTGATTCATTTTTAAATATTGATTGAAATACATGAAATATAATATTTTTAATTACATATTATTAATATTTATAATAATTCTAAAATTAAAATAATTTTTATTAATACACTCCAAACACATGAAAATTTTGGTAAAATAATCAGTGAGGAGGACTTCTTTTATATAATGATATATGTGAGCATATATGTGCGATGTAAAAATTCTTTTAGTTTTCACCTCTAATATGAAAGGGTGTTAAAATTATTCATACAATAAATAAATTAAATTAAAAAGATACTTGAACAAAATACAGTAAATAACATACATCGGACATTCTTAAAATTATAGAAGTTAACATATATTATTAATCCTCAAATAGAGATTGTCAATGTGGTTTCCAGAATCTCAAAAGTGATCCAAAATAATAATTGTTGCGCGTTCGCTTATTTGAATATTATCTGACATGAAAAACATGCTAGATTATTTAATTTCCAATTATTTTTGATTTTATTAATAAGGAACAAATGAAGTTATATATTAGTACGAATAGTTTCGATATTAAAAGTGTAATGGGAGTTGAAGTAACCTCTGTTTTCGTTAATCCAATAAACAGACATGATAAATCAAAAATTAAATATACTTAAAATTTAGACAATTACTTCGGATATTCGCAAGGAAAATATAATATTGATTAGAAATTTAATTTATTATTTGAATTTAAGTAAAAATGAAATATGGATAGCTACTTGTATACAAAGCGTTCAAACTAATATTAAATATAACGAGGATTCATGCTAATTCAAATATTTTATCATTTACAATTTTATGACATTAAACATTAAATTAGTAATATTTTAATCTAATAATACAGTTTATGGGTACTATCGTATCTATATATCATTGACTCGACAAAATAATTTAATTAATAATTTTCAAACAAAATATTATAGATATTAGTAACAACTTTATACAGTAATAAATAAAACTTGGATTTAACAAATATTATAGTTGTAATGGAATATATTAACTTGATTCCTCAACTATTGGACTTACAAAAATAGGTTGGTTGATTCAAATTTCAAAAATACAAGTAAAATTATCATTTTGATGTGGACGATATAAAATATTTATTTAGTTGGCGCAATTGCGTGATGGCTATACTTGACAACCATAAAATTATATTTAACTTCGTAGTGCTATAGTTACGTTAGCTCCAATCAACATCATCAATAATTTATGATCTTGAAGAGAAATTTTATAAATTGGAATTTAATAATTATTTTAGTGCTTATGTAGTCTAAGACATTACCATTATCTAATTAAATATTTTGATATATTTTAAATTTGTTAAGTTACATCCATTTATCACTTATTAATTTCATTATTTTCGTGCTTCAAATTAGCAATAAGAATCAAATGTAATTTTGTTGTTGTTTAGCTTTAGATTAACTAGAATTACTTTGTTGTTACAAAATTTAATAAGTGGTTAAAACTCGAAAAAGTAAATAATCTGTAAATTGAGGAAAATGAACTCGAGGTGTAGATCCATATTGCAATATAATTATAATATTAGTATCACCTAAAGGGTGTACGAAAAATGTTGAATACACCCTGGTATTATATTGTGTGATGCAATAAATGAAATTCTATCTAAATAGGAAATTCCCGACCGAATCATTATTGAAAATTTTTAAGCTGGTTAATATTAACTAGCAAGGTTAATAGACACTGTTTAAAATTTAATGTCTTAAAAAATTATTAATATTAAAATTATCACACCGTTATAGTGAAGATTTTGATTTTAAAATTATTGCATAATTTATTAAATGTGAAATATATAATATATTCTATTTGAGTGTACTTGTGATTAAAAACTCACGTTCCTTCAAGAATGGTATCACTTGGTAGCGTTATAAAATTACAATTAAAAGTACCTATTTTAGTCCTTTTAGAAGTCGTCATATTAGTAAACATGTGGTGAAACTGAAACTTTGTGGACATAGCACTGTATAGCCTAACAGCTTAAAAAATATAAGAGAATGAAATTCATCATGTGCAAAGTAAGAATATATAAATAAGTAATTAAAATTGAAATATTTTGAAGCTGTACAAAAATTAAAAAATCATATTTATGTCGCAGATATTGGTCTTTACTCGTACAATTATTTTTGCATTATATTATCTCGACTATTTTGTCAAATTTTTCATGTCTCCAAACACATAGTGTTACATACTATTACCTATCATAAACATATGCCCTGTGTGTGTTTTGCATTAATATTAGCATAATAAAAATAATCATCGATTAATTAGGAAGACAAACACATTTAGTCATTCTCAACAATTCGTAGATTTGTAATATTTGTGTCGTGTATCAAAAACACCCTTTAACTTCGTTATCGGACCTACACGCGACGACCTTTTTGGCGCGGATTGGATAAATAAGAAATAGAATGTGATCTTTCTAACTGTTTAGGTAATTATTGCGTTTTAATAACGTTTATGACCACTGATTGTCTTAAATTAATAAAGTGAATGAAATTATAGTATGTTATTAAATTTTGTTTTACTTGTAATTATGTAAGTTTTTGTTCATGTATAAAATATTGACATAATGTTATAAATATTGCTGTATATAAATAATATACGGTTAAATAACTGCAAAAGGTTATAATAACAAAAAATCTAAGTATGTGAGCTAAATTTGCAATATTATAATATTGGTGATATTTCGCCATTAACTACGCTTAAATACTAGACTTAGCTCAACTTATCTGAAAATAAAATGGTTAATATAGAACCTGCAGCTAAATTATCTAAATTATAAAATAAATAGATTTCAAACCTGTATTAAATTCACAGCTGATGAATATTCAACAGTTCAAATAATTATTCACTAAATTCAAAGAACCCGATTCAATTCTTGTAGAATTCAGACTTGTATGAATTATAGAACCAAGATTTATAGTGACTTGTTTATATTTCTATTAATACAATGAATGACTTAAATAAGTATATTTAGCGAAAAACTATAATTTTTAACATGTGTATGAGGACACAATGTATAGAGAATTATTTAGAGCCAAATACGGTGTATTTCCGGATGAGTGAGTTGTAGGGTTAAGTTAATGCAAATATATTTTCAATATATCACTATTTATTAATATTTTAAAACATATTTCAATCCAAAAAATGTAAAATTAAATAGATGAATCTGATGAATATGACATGTAAATGGTTCTATAATATTAAAAATTTGTTTACGGCGGAAATCTAATAATTGAAAAGAATAACAATGTTAGCTCTCTAAAATTCACAGAGAAGTTTATGATTAATACACTTTTGATTTAATATTGTAATAATGTAAAAATAATAACTATCCCGAAAAATATAACTAGTTTGATGCTAGATAAATGTTGAATATTTATGAACTGGTACACTTGACCTAGTTAAAATAGCTGTCTATTTATGGAATTATATTAAATGATTGCAGAGCGTTTTAATAAACGACAAGTTTGTATATATTCGCGTGTAAAGGCTGTAATCTATCTAATATTTCTGGAGTTAGCAATTTATGCAATCTGACTGAGTTGAACCTGAAGTTCAATAATATTTGCGTAATTTCGCCAATAGGAGTGCTTAGTAATTTGATTAAACTTGATCTATCGCACAATTAAATAGTGTGCGTTTTCGCATTATCTAGGTTACCTAAGATTAAAACGATTTACCTGAGTAGCAATCAAATAATTAACACTAGTCCTCTGGCAAGCCTTAATTTGAACGTATTGGAGCTAGATTCTAACTTTATCACCGATTTCAGCCCAATAAACTAAAAAAGAAGCGTGAGCAGATTTGAAGCCTCGTAACAAATTCCGACCGCACAGCATATTCGTCTCTCTAATAAAATTCACGCTGTAGAAATGACCAATAATTTCTATTATAAGCTCAGGTTTTAAATGCAAACGTTTAAAATGAAACTGTTCAAAAGAAACGTTCTGGAAATTACAAACGAAACTAAAAAGAAACATTTAAAATTCTTAATGAAAATTCATGAAATATATGAACTTTTGAATCAGGGCACAATAGATTAGTGAAAATAAGAAAATTAATTATTCTAATTTTTAGTAAAAATTAGTCGGGATATGTCTTCCTATCTATTGATAACATATAAAAATTATAAAATTGATCAATTGATGTATCTATTTTATCATATACACAATTCATTTCTAAACTTGATGAAAATTGTAATATTATCGTAATTTTGGATGAATGGAATATTTGATATTTTTGTATTTATCATTGATTAGTATGTCCACATTTGTAATATATGTTTCCTTCGAGATAGAGCGTATAATAGGTTAAATGTAGAGCCACCCAACGTTTCATTTCTAACGCACGTTAGGGATTTCTAACGTTTTTCGCGTTAAAACAGACGTTCTATATGCCTAAAAATGATATCAAGGAGTAAATTATAGAATAGTTTGCCCATAGCGCTTAAATATAACGTAGAAAGATAATATATAGTTGTAAAACAAATATAATATAATAATTAATTTAACCGTTTTTACAAGCGTCTAAAGCTGTAATTGAATGAATTTATTCATTTAAAGTAGTTTTATTACTATAATACGATATAATATATCTGTAAAGTTGATTTATATTGTTTAATAAAATTTAATGTAAATAATGATTAAATTTCTAACGTCATGTACGTTAGAGACTTTTCTAACGTATTTTATATTTCTAACGCGTTATAACATCTTTCTCAGTTTTCTAACGCTTACTGGTTGGCTTTAAGTCTTAAAGGATATATTTGATTTTGTTTCTTATAGTGAGTTTATTAAATTCGCTATTAACTTGCGCTATAGCGGCATTTTTCGTTATATGGTGTTAAAACCAGTGAAAGCGAAAAGAATTACTTTTATTTGTGTGGATATGCCAATAGGAATGTTTTACTTCACATTTTTTGTTTTGTGCTAATTGACAAAAGGTGGGGAACCTAAGGAAGAACGATCGCTCTGAGGTATATGTTGATTTTTATATAGTTAAGTAAATTAAAAGTTAATGTGAATTAATGACTGTTATAAAGAAAGTACACATGAGAAATGCAAATTAAACGGCGTCAATTAACTTACTCTAGTTTACATATTCTATTTCATACAAAGTGCGACAATCCAATAACATCCAAAGTCAATAAATCGTAAATTTGAATTTCTGTATATTTTAAAATATTAAAAGTAGATATCATTAAGTATTTGTTTTACTTAACAATAAGACACAGATTTAAACTATTATTGATTATTTGTGATGAGTATTTTAAAAATGAATGATTCTAAATCTTAAGTAAAAGCTATATTTTATATTAGTCACTGTATTCAGAGCTGTCCCATCAAATCACTATTTTAATACATGTATGCAATTAGGTTGTATACAATAACATGACCATTTTAATACTAATATACTATATAATGGGAAATATCTTCGTTAATTCGTGTTTAATAATTACACTCCAGTAAAATGATTTGTCCGTCATGGATGAAAAATTGTGTTTCTATGGGCTATACCAACATTGCTCTAATTATAATTTCAACGATTTTAATGTTGTCAATTGTATTTTCAGCGATCGCAATGCTATTTAAGCTAAAAAACGTGTAAAAAACGCTAACGAAGACTGATTTGAAGCGTTAGCTCTTAATTTCGTTCTTTTTAATTATGAGTGCGGTTTTGCGTACTGGTTTCTGGTTTTTTGATTTATATGTGTTTAGACCAAATTCTGCGCCTTACATTTCAACTTTGGTACTTAATAGGCTTTCGATTCTTTGTTTGTACTAGAGTTAGAGTATTTTTGTTAAGTGTTGGCTGCTGGATTACGTGCGTTATTCGATTTCGAAGACTTAGAAGCGAATTAATTACGTTTTCGTGGCCATTGATTCTTTTATAACCTTTATAATGCTCACGTCCGTCCTTTTTGCCTTTTTCGACTACAGTTACGGCACTTTCAGCTACATGGCACAGTACATAATTGTGTTCAGCTCTTTCATCACCTCTTCTTCTTTTATCATAATCGGGACTATAGTGACCAAGAACGTTACCACCCACTTCGACTGCTGCTCATCCCAGGTGCAGAAGTTCATCTTCACGGCCTCATTACTTGTAACAGCCGCCCTGTGCAGGTGCATTACCTTCATCGTTCAGACCGAGTCTCACCTGAACGAGAACCTGATCTCCGTTTTCTGCTACGTTGTCCCCGAGGTAATTCCGGCCGTTGTTATTCTCATCAGTCAGTTTTAGATGTTCAAGTACGAACGGAGAGTCGAGGAGCACATGGAAACGAAGGCTCTGCTTGAGACAGACGAGTACTGAATTGGTTTTTATTTGAGACTTAGTTATTTTTAGACGAAAATAGTTAAATTATAATGGAACTATACGTATAGGTAGCTCAAAATAGTTTTTTGAATATTATTTTTTAATATAAATATGAATATAGCTCATTAGTACCAAAAATGTCAACAAATCAATACAACAAATCAACTTCCCTGCAAGCCGAAGGGAATAACTAGCAAAAAGAAACTAAGCGAGTTTCTGAAAATAACGTTAGCGAATCAGTGAATTTGGTCCTGAACTCAGTGTAAATGACAAGTAGAGCCCATTTTGAAAGTTGAACCGTGCGAGAACCGAAAGTATCAATAATTTCTATGTATATATAACTAATATTAATGATAAATGTTGTAGTTAATTCAAAAATATCATAGAAATCTATTATAATATCTTTTGAAATATTACGATTTTATGAATATAATTAAAATGAAGATATCACTCAGCCTTGGCTTCGCCCTCTCCCTGACCGTCCTTGGAGATCTCGAGTTGCTTGTAGTCTCTTTCGAGGTTGGTCATGTCGTCACGGGCGTCTGTGAGCTCGGACTCTTCCATACCTTCAGAAACGTACCAGTGGATAAAGGCACGTTGGCCTAGGAGCAAGTCGAAGCATTGACCCATGTGGCTCCAGGTGTTGACGATGGCGGTGGAGTTGGAGATCATGAGGCAGGCGCGCTGGACCTTGGCGAGGTCGCCTCCTGGGATGACGGTTGGTGGTTGGTAGTTGATACCGACCTTGAAACCGGTTGGGCACCAGTCGACGAACTGGATGGTGCGCTTGGACTTGATGACAGCGATGGCGGCGTTGACGTCCTTTGGGACGACGTCACCACGATACATCATGCAGCAGGCCATGTACTTACCCTTGCGAGGGTCGCACTTGACCATCATGTTGGCTGGCTCGAAGCAGGCGTTGGTGATTTCAGCAACGGTGAGCTTTTCGTGGTAGGCCTTCTCGGCGGAGACGATTGGAGCGTAGGAGCAGAATGGGAAGTGGACTCTCTGGAATGGGACGAGGTTGGTCTGGAACTCGGTGAGGTCGACGTTGAGGGCGCCGTCGAAACGGAGGGAGGCGGTGATGCCGGAGATCATCTGGGCGACGATTCTGTTGATGTTGGCGTAGGTGCAGTGTTCGATGTCGAGGTTTCTGTGGCAGATGTCGTACATGGCCTGGTTGTCGATCATGAAGGCGCAGTCGGAGTGCTCGAGCATGCAGTGGGCAGCGAGGGTGGTGTTGTATGGCTCCATGACGGAGACAGAGATGTCTTGAGATGGATAAACGACGAATTCAAGCTTAGACTTGCGGCCGTAGTCGAGGGCGAGCTTCTCGAGGAGGAGGGAACCGAGACCAGAACCGGTACCACCACCGAAGGAGTGGAACATGATGAAGCCTTGGAGACCGGCGCAGTCGTCGGCGAGCTTTCTGATACGGTCGAGAACGAGGTCGACGATGTCTTTACCGACGTTGACTCTGCCTCTGGCGTAGTTGTTGGCGGCGTCTTCCTTGCCAGAAATGAGTTGTTCTGGGTGGTAGATCTGGCGGTAGGCGCCAGCTCTGATCTCGTCTATCACAGATGGTTCGAGATCGACATAGACTGTACGTGGGACGTGTTTACCGGCACCGGTCTCGGAGAAGAAGGTGTTGAAAGAGTCAGACTCAACGCCGACGGTCTTGTCAGATGGCATCTGTCCGTCGTGGAGGATGCCGTGTTCGAGGCAGAATAGCTCCCAGCAAGCGTTACCGATTTAGCAACCGGCTTAGCCTACATGCACGCAGATTACTTCTCTCATTAAAATGCGGTAGAGAAGTGGGAAACGAAATTCTGAAAAGCGGAGATAAAGTTCCGCGATATTATATATGTAGAATACCCCAGAAGGATGTAACTCCAACGAAAGTATTCAAGAATTTGGAGTTCATTTTGCAGAAATATCAGAAATTTTATTTAACAATAAAAATTGCAAATAAACTATAATAGTGAATATAACGATGAATTTATGAAATATTATAAGACAATAAGATTGAATACTATGATAACTGTGACATCTATTTCATTGTTAAAGTGGAATTATAGTTATTAATATATACAAACAAAATATTCGTAATATTTTTACCACTCCAGTGAAAACACTTTAATTTAAGCGTTAATGAAAATAGTTGATCATTCAGTTTCTAATTGATTTTAGTGTGAAAAGAAAAGTAAGATCAAATAATACAGGTCATACCTAATTTATAGCGGCGCTTCTTATATTTGGTTATTATTAGTAGTAAAGCTCACTATATTTCAAAACTTGCTAACTGTTTACCATTAACCTACTCTCATTTATGGAATATGAGCATTTATTGTTTGTGAGCGTCTTTACAAATGTCAAAATCCCTCAGTGGAATGTATTTTGGTGTCAACTTTACTATTTTTTTGGGCGTTTATAATTGAATGTTGTACAACAGCCCTAATGTCTCAATGCTTTTTGGATTTCTAGACTGTAATAAATCAAATTATATCGCTTCTTGAACCTTTTAATTTGTGGTTTTAACTGGTTGTGCATGTAATTTCGGTAATTATAAAGTATCCTCCTATCCTATTGATTCAGTTATTTGGATTTACGGAGTTAGACGTGTAGGACTTGAATGTGGCGCTCCACATTAACTCTTTGATATAGCTGTTGATTTTGATATAGCAATAGATTTTTATGAAAATTTCATTAAATGTTACTAACATTTGGGGTTTTTCACAAATAATTTGGGCAAATGTTGTATCTTTTAAGGAGATGTGTGAGGAGTACATAACTATGTCGCCATACTTTATAAATCGTACTAAGTCTGCACTTTGCAATATAAAGTCATTAATAGAGGTGGCTATTAATTTCATTATTCGCTAACATGGGTCTTTATATATGCTATTATGAATAAATATAATATTGTGTAAATTGTTTAGTTGTTTAAATATATTTATTAAAAATTCTTCGAAATTATTAAAAATAATAGAACAATTTCATCTACCAAACCAAGTATCAACAACACCCTCCCGCTTTAGGAAGTCATCTATTTTCTAAATAGAATCAGTCATTAAACCTGTACCTTTCATTATTGCGTATAATCTTCTAATAGATCGACGGACTTCTGGATTGGCATCAGTTTAAAGCTTCCTCACCTAATCGGTGCAAAACGCAACAGTTGCTGTTAAACTCCTTTTTAATTTTTATTGCACTAAATCACAACCAATGGAGTTTTCAAGCGTGAAGAACTAATTTGAAGTTTAAATACCCATTTAGGTATATTCTAAGTCATACCGTTCAAGAACTTCAGCTGCTATTTATGGAATTAAATTATAGTAAGCAATAGATAACAAATCTCCCAAAAGGTAAAATACACGATATTTTAGTCCTGGTTGATTTGTGGCTCTCACTTCATTTGTTATATTTTGCAAGAATAAATCAATTTTAGTTTATTAAAAGCTAGTGGAACTTATTAAATTTGAAACAGCATGGACGATGGTTATATCGGTAGATTATGCCATAAAATCAGCTAGTGCTGGGTTTCCAGCCTTTTTGAACAAATGCACTACGTATTGCTGCTATTAATTTAGAAAATCGGTGTTTGAATAAGTTTTGTATACCTATTTGAGTGTGTCAAGTGCTTGTGTGACGAGTGCAGTTCTCAAATCGATTAATATTTTGGGAACTTGTAAAAATAGTGGTCCGAAGTCTTTTAATACGTGTGGTTGCAACAATGCTATATTTTGTATTTCTTTCAGGGCTCTGTCTCTGACTGACCAGTCGTTTTTACTTTCTAGATTTGAAAATAGGTCCATGAGTGTTTGTGCGCTGTATTATTTTATGGTTGGGTCAGGTGAGTCGAACATTTTCCTTTGTGGTGAGGCTCTTTGGTCTTTGATGAATTATTGTTTAATAATGTTTTGTGTTTGTTTTGCAAGTTCCGGGTCGTAAACTGGTTGGAATTATTAAAAGTTCCCCTTTGACTTGATCTCGTTGTATTTGAATGAGGCTTCAAGTTCTGCGTCCTTTATATTGGTGCTGATTTGATTGCTCCTGGACCTGTTGAACGTCTTCGTTTTGGTTAAATTAACGGGTTCATCAGTTTCTTTTTGTGCGTTTTTCGTGAACACGTTGTTGGTTGAGTTTGAAACTTGCTTCGTTTGCAAAACGGAGATGGTTCTGTTCTCAGTTGGGGTGTGGAGATCCTCCGTTGAGAGGTAGTCGTTTTTAATCGCGGCTAGGGGAGTCTATGAGATGGAGGGCTTACGCGACCGCACCAGTCTCCTCTGCTGCTGATTTGCAAGCGCGTTTGAGTTGGAGATGTCCTCCACAATCGTTACTTTCTTGGGCAAGGCTTGCGTGCTGGGCTACTTTTAGAACATTGGTGACGTTCCCTTGTACTCACTGAACGTACTCTCCTAATTACTCACAAATTCTCCCTTTTTCATCGCAAACACCATCGAATTCAAATCCTCATTGTCAATTTTCTCCAGCGGCTGTTGCAATTACTCAGGCTTTTTAGCGCCTGTAGAGTAAAAACGCCTTTTTAAAGGTTGAGACTTCACCGAATCAAAACGCATTGGCGCAATAGCCGGAGAATGCTTCTGCACTGGATAATCGTCGTCTGACGAAATATCGTGCGCAT
Source organism: Hexamita inflata (assembly GCA_963988835.1). NCBI lineage: Eukaryota > Fornicata > Diplomonadida > Hexamitidae > Hexamita > Hexamita inflata. The sequence goes on along the minus strand of CAXDID010000589.1, from coordinate 117,311 downwards.
TTATCATTGACACAAATTACGGCTGCGGGAAAGCACTTCGGTGAATTTACATATCATCATCCGCCATTTCTCTGAAGTGGCATTTTATATAGATTATAATTCAGTCATATAGTTAATATATAAATAAATGAAAAAAAATAAGATTCAAAAAGAAAGAAGAAAAATTATAATATGAACTTGGGTTTAAATAAAACGACAATATAGTATACTATTATATTATAAAGGTCATTCATATTATGAATGATGGTATGAATTTGTATAAAGGAATATAACAAATAGTTCACTTACATGTAACCAACAACGTAAATTGATATCAGTTGTACACACGATTTTATATAGTCTATAAAGACTATCAGACATATGAATTTAGCTATGAACTACATGAGTATTTTTGTTATTTTTAATCAATGGCTAATAGAATTAATATACATGTTAATGGTATCTATTCTGATACGATATAGCAGAAAATTACAAAAATATTATTAGCCATCATATCTTAAAAGGCTAATCTAAATATTAAACAATAAGAACGCGAAAGGTTTGATAAACTAAGAATAATAGTTGATATCATAAATTTAACACTTATTATAGATTTAAATGTATATAATTTTGATAGTAATACTGTAAGTGTGCAGCCAATAACTAAAACGTAAATCGCACTAAGAAGAGATTATACAGCAAAAACTAAAATGCCTAAATCATAATATAAGCTATAAAACATTCCATTTTTAGTTTATTTATCGAATACTCTAACAACAGCATCACAAATTATAAAAATAGTAATAATTGTAACAGTAATTTTTGTTAAAATTGAAATCAAAGTTTAGTACTTGTTACGATTAATTGTTGACAATAAAGTAACCCAGTTCTACATGTAAATAGTCTGTATTATATACATAAATAGTAATCCAATGCGATTTATAATAATAATTGTAATTATAGAAGTTGAATTATCAGGATATGTTCTTGTATTAAGTTCCCACCACACCGTTCTAATAGTTAGTAAAATTATAATACAAACACTAATTTTTAAAGTATTATTATTCTTGGTTTTATCCCCATGCTTTATATAATGGAATACTATGATTAGTGAAGCTATAATTTAGCATACAATGAATAATACAGTAATCTGAATTAGTGCTGTATCAGCTTTACCACCAAACTCACAAAACTGTTTCCATTTTGAACATTATGAGCATTTTACGATACTCATATTTGGTGCGATGTAATTTTGCAAATATCATTGCAAATGATATTATTAGTTTAATTCTCAAGTCATTTATAATAAAGTTAAAATATACATAATTTTTGTAGATTAAGTATAACATTTCTTGAACTATCAGTATACAAGATATTGATATATTGTGCATTGGGATTTAATATATTTCAATATTTCTATTATCACATTTATCATATTGAAGTATTATCAACGTATACAAGAACACAAATACTATTTATGATGAAGATATACAAATATATATCTTATTTAGTATTATTTAATATGTTCTAGTATATAATCAGTACTCTTCTGTTTTTCTTTGTAGTTTCTTTTTGTTGATTCGCTCCCAATCGCTGACTGCCCATTAGTTCTTCAAACTTGCGTCATTGCATATTTCAGGAACTGGAGGTTTGAAGAGGGACATCAAATCGTCATAGTTCGATTTGGTTTGAACTTTCGTTTGTTGTTAATGAGAGAAGGAAGCGTTTTTGAGCACTCCGAGTGTTTTAATGCTCTAAGGGTTCCTAGACTGGAGCAGTTCAAGATGTATCGAATCAGTTTTTTCGGATTCGATCAGTTTTGGGCTTGCTCTGTTTGATTCTGATTATTCCTGCGAAATATTCGACAAAGTTGCTGGAACAAACGAATTGCTTCGTTTTAGTTTGAATCCGATGCTTTGTTACTCCTCAGGAGCCTTTGATGGAGGGGACTGCTTTGGCGGTGGTTTTGGAACTTCATCGAACATAGCTTTTTTGTACTTCGGATTCTTCACCAGAACGCGCGGAATGTACTCACCAGGATAGTTTTAGGACTCGTTCGCACTTATTATAGAGTCAACGCTATTTCTGTACTAGGCGTGCATTGATGGAGTGGAATTTTGATATTTACTGTATTTATAAATAAAATGAAACTAGGTCAATTTTGCTTTTGTAGTTTTTTGAAATTTGATTCAAAAAGAATTAATGTATTAATAATATCAAGTAGATTTTATCAACAAATTAATTGAGGATTGGAACGGAATCCAGATTGTTATCATTTATTATCAATATTCATCACTAATTATTTGGCTCAGTTTCTTTCCGTTCAGACGTTCCCAATCACTAACTGTCCACAAAGTCTTTTGATTAGCATCATTGCATATTTCAAATAGTAAGCCTTCCTCTGGAGTTTCAGGAACCACTTCTAAATTGTTGAACGAGCGAAATGGAACCCTGGGTCTTGGCTACGAAAACGATGGGTTCTTAATCATTCCCAATGTCCTTGAATCGTGAGGGTTTCTTGATTGTAGTAGTTCCAGTTGAACACTGGTGCTGACTAATTCATCATCCATTCTAGATTCTAGAAGTGGAAGTATTGGAACTGTTTGAGCTGTTCTAAGTTCTTAGAATTGATTTTATGTCATCTACGGTTGTGTTCGTTTTAGACCAGGAGCGTACGATTAACTTCTTTACAGCGAGAAAGTGTTTTAAGAAGAAGCTGCAATAGTTTGAGTTGATTACTCCTTTTTAACCGACTTATTTGGTGAGACAGATTTCAATTTTTCAACTTCTTCAACTTCATATATTGCTTTTTTGTATTTCGGATTTTTGATAAAGGTTCGTGGTATATATGTCTTAGAGTGATCTGGTGAGTATTAATTCAATGTTTTTTAGGTTTTAACCATTAGGTCAACTTATTTCCTGTAATCTGCGTGCATATTGGAATGGTTAATTTATTGGTATTAATAAAGTGTGAAAAACATAATATAATCAAAATATTAACTGTCTAACTGTCTAAATTAAGATTATTTGAATTAAACAAATTTATACAGATATTTTAAACAGAATAAATTTACACAATCAGTACTCGTCACTAATGATCTAATTCAGTTTCTTTCCGTTGAGCCGTTCCCAGTCAGTGACCGTTTTAAGATTGTTTTGGTTCGCCTCGTTGCATATTTCAAACAGTAGCCCTTCCTCTTAAATTTCGGGAACCAATTCTTTATTTGGAACTCTTTATTTGGGCGGTGAAAACTGTTAATTTTTGATCATTCCTAATGTCTTCGAGTCATGAGGATTCCGTGACTGTAATAGTTCCAATTGAACATTGTTATTCAACTCGTTCGCGAATTTTGATAATTAAGGAAGTGGAGCTGTTTCAGCTGTTCTAAGCTCTTATCTTTTAACATGCGGCTACGTTCTTTTCAGTCCAGGTACGTATGATTGGCATCTTTGCAGCGGGAAAGAACTTTCTTTTTCATTTGAGGTAGCTGTCTGCGTGGAGGACTCTTTAATTTATCTAAATGGCGACATATTTTGTTTTTCAACTTCTTCAATAACCGCGCGCTTAAATCTAGGATTTTTGATGAAATCATGAGGAATATAGGTCTTTGAATGTTCGGGAGAGAATTAACTTGGCGAATTTTGAGCTTTTACAATGAAATCGATTTATTTTCTGTAATCAGCGTGCATAATGAAATGGAAAGAAGAGATCAATCACACATCATATATTCCCGCGTAAATACGTACATCAGAAAAGTGTATTTGAATTAACTAAACAATTTAAACAAATTACACAAAATTATTTAACGTATTAAATCAATATTCGTCACTAATAATCTAATTGAGCTTCTTTCCGTTCACGTGCTCCCACTGATTGATGGTCCACTACCTTTTAAGTCCGGCTTCGTAGCATATTTCGTATTCGGGCACTGTTACCAATTCAGCGCTACTGAAATAATTTGATTGAAGCGTTTTTGGCTTTGTTGCGAATGAATTATTGTTCATAAGACCAAGCTTTTTCGAGTCGTGTGGATTTCGTGACTATAGGAGCTCAAGCTGCACCTGACTACTAACCGAGTCCTACTTTTGTAGTTTTGGAAGAGGCGGCTTGCCCATTTTATCGCTTTTAAAATCGCTTTTAAATGGAATGTTTTGGAATGGAGTTTCGGGGAACCCTGGCGCGAATGAATTACTTTTCTGCAGCTTAAATGCGGTTTAAGTCGAGCCAGTTTGAGTTTATGCGTTATTTTAACTCCTTTTAGGCGATAATGACTTTTTAATAGGTATTTCTTCCTCAAAGTATATAGCCTTTTTATACTTTGGACTTTTCACGAACTAATGTGGAATATAGCCAGAAGGCTGCGGAGAACCTAAGTTTATCTCTTAGACTTATATGGTCAAGTTTTTTCTGTAGTTTGCTTGCATTTGGAGTGAAACTTTTGATATAACACGTAGTCGTATATATAATATACTAATTCTGTGTTTATATACTATTTTACACTAATATTTGATATTACATAAATAGATGTTCTTAAACTGAGCTGTTTAACTGAGTTAACTTATTATTTAAACCACCTCAACATAATTGAATACATACATAAAATAACGAAGTATAATTAAGTAGAATTATGAGCACAACATCATTAACGCTTCACTAACACTCGTAGCATACCAAAATTACAAAAGATAATCGTAAACATACTCATTGATATCAAGTATTTATCATGTGTACGATAGGCACATTAATAACTTGTATAGATATATTAATATGAAATTTATTAATGTGTATGTAGTCTTAGCGCAATGATTACAACATAAATTGAATTTGAAGAAATATATAGCTTGAAATGTTCATCTTTACTAAAGAAATATCAAAAGTACTTGAGAGAAATCATAATATACATAATATTTGTAAATGTTACAATTTATTATCATTTTTTGTTTATAAGCTATTCAATTTTGTTAATTTAAGTAGAATTACGGAGATTATTGAGCATTTTGTGTTTTAAAATATCATTAATATTAATATTTTAGTTTAATGATTTATTAACTCATAGTCAATTTATTATTATCCTCTAGTGTAGTGTAAATCATGTAAATCATATATTGGTTATTATTATCATTTAAATAATAATCAAGTCACAATCCCCACACCTTCGTTTAAGATGTCGTTTTCTATGGAACAACTGGCGCATATAACCGATACTTCCGACTTTCCTTCAGAGGAAGATGAGAAAAAATTAATTTTGCTTCAAAATCACTTTGATAAGGTGTATCCGGTAACAAATCACGATTCACCGGTATGTAAATTCTGCGATGAATTTTATACGAAATTGGTGCGTACATCTTGCGGGTGCTTAATCTGTCCTCGTTGTATATATTCTGAATTACCGTCAATTCCGTTGGCTAGATGTCCGTATTGTTCATTCACAGTTGAGTTTGATAAAAAACTAGCTGGTGTGCAGCCAGACTGCATTCATTTTGATTTTTCGCCTGCGAATGTGTCTTTAAACTAGTAGCCTCTTGCGTACAGCTCTAAACACTAGATAGCTGAGTTGTATCCGTTTATGCAGGCTCCGGAGGAATGCGCGCTCACGCATAAGTAGAAAATTTTGTGCCGCTTCCACGAGGCCGTATCACCATATAATTCAAAGTGCACTTTCTGCTGCTTGGTAAACGACGGCGAGAATTCTCTGTACAAAGATCACGTGTTGAACTGCCAGAACAGGGCCGAACAACATTAAAGCAATAAATCAACCGTGTAGGAGCTCCTTTCCCAGGATAACCTCTACAACTACCAGATTCGCCAGGATTTGCTCATGTACGAAGAGTAATTCAAGGACTCGGGTAAGGCTCTGTTTTCAGACGAGTTCTTCAAGGCGAACATCCTCCCAACGCACAGAGCCCCCTTTGTCCCCCATTTAATCGTTCGGAAGCTCCTCTTGGAGGATAATAACTAAACAGTTTTGCAGTAAAGAACCGATTTCTGGAACTTCCAACTTCTTTTGTTCACAAATCCAGTTGACCCATAAATAATTCAACAATATTAACAGATAACAGTCGCGCTCAAGATCACACTCCCTGATAACTCGACTAAAGAATACCAATTCTGGCCCAGCTACGATCAAATGATCGGGTCCAAGGTCCTCAGACACTTCGGAAGAATCAAACCAACCATGATCGGTAGATACTACTTCGAAGTCAGAATCATAGCCGAACTGCAACCAGGAATAAAATTCGGATCCAAAAAAGTTTACCAAAGAGTAGTCAACTTCCAACAAATGAGCAAAATGAAGCAATACCATTTACAAGACGTATGCACACTCAAACAAACCAAACTATTCACCAATATCCTTGAAGGACTCAAACTTGTTGACCAAGGCATTAAATACCTCACAGTCGCTGACGGTGAAGAAGCACCAGTTATTTAAGAATTATCAATGGCCCAGTGGGCTAATTTGCTTGAATTTGGAAGCTTTGCCGTTTCAATCAAAGATACATGGGCGTTTTTAATCGCACTCAGAGGATACAGCAACCATTTAATAAATGCACGAGCCCTAATCGCTGGATCAATATTCGACGTTGTAGTTGAAATTGTAGATAGATTCTGTGATGTTGGAATCATAGCAAAAGCATTTGTAGAACTTGTATACATACTTGTTCAAAATCAAGGAGATTTTAATATTTTAACCCTAAAAGTACCCGGCTTGTTTGGTAGACTGAGAAGAAGCAAAAACACATTCACTGACTTATAAGAAAAAGTTGACGAACTGCTCAATGGATTATTCAGAGTGTGCGTAAAAGCTGTTGAAGAAAAAGAAAATGAAGTAACAGATGTAGAAAAAGAGCAAAAGTGAACAGAAGTTTTGATAACTAAGACTACTTGGCTTTTAATTGCTTTTAAATTGTTAATCATTTCACTGTTAATGCAATATTTTAGCTTAAAATTAGATAAATAATCGCTGCATTGTGTTTGATCAATATTTATGGCTTGTAAATTACACTAAAATAAAAATATACACTAAAATTTGACTATTAGGATGATTATGTTGAAAAATACATAACAAATTTATATTATTGATGATATTTATTGTATTCCACTTCTTATAAGAAGGAAGAATATTTGAGATCTTAGCCTTCATTCATTCTGCTATTATATTTTAAAATGCACATTATCTTATCTACTTTGCTAAATATACGGATCAATGCGTATAACGATGGTTTGTTCCAAATACAATAAGAAAATATATCAATAACATAATTGGCAGTAAATTACATATTTCATACTTCAACACAACTTAAAAATTAGAAACTACAAAATAGGCGCTTTGCATTAAAATCAGGAACACATTTGAATTAAAGTAATTTTTAGATATGACATGTTAAAATCTGTTTTAACGCGATATTTCTACATTCCACTATATAACTAAAAGAATATGGTCTATTTTCACTCCACGTGCCTTTCATTCCACTTTAATTTTTGAGATGCCAATAGATTTTGACGAACTAAATTATATAGTATACCGCTATCTATTAGAGCAGGGATACGAGCACACTGCATTTTCTTACCACGCGGAAGCAAATATCGCTCGTTTAGGTATTAATCCAGATTTGGTACCAATGGGTTTACTGCCAAATATCATCTAGAAAGCTTTATAAATGCTGGATATCGAAATTCATTTAGATTCTAAAGGCTATTTACATCAGTGCACATAGCCATTAACGTTTATGAAGCCACACTCATGTGCTAGTATGAATGTTATAAACCAAATCATCAGCAGAGAACCTCTAAAAGTTACTAAAATTGAAACATAAGATCGCGTCATGCACTGCTTAGACAATTTGCCCAAGCCCATTTTAGTCGATCCATAAAAATCGCTATAATAAATATATAACGTATCGACAGAAGAAGATCCAGTACAAAATATACTTAAACAATAACTTCATTAACAATAAGAAAAGCAGAAGAAAGAACTTGAAGAGAAGAAATAAGAGTAAATCGTTGCCTTTTAACCAGATGTTAAACAATCCTTGTTAGCTGCAAATTATGTAATTGATCGTATAAACTTACCAGAAAGACCAACTGAAGAGATATAACCTTTTCACAAACAACTGCAGTTGCAATAAACTGTACCAGAAATAACTGAACAAACAATTTTACAAGATAAACCAAAGCACCAAAATTTAACATTGTTCTACCAAGTTTCATAAGCTCCAATGTCCCAATCAGTTAACTGCACTCTATCGAGTTTGATCCAATATAACTGCACATGTAAAGCTTTAAACTGTATTTGTTCAGCCCCAGCTCCATCGTTTTCTGATACTCGACTATAGTTTTTAGGTTCAAGTTCTGGCCAATTCTTTGTATTATAACTGTAAAATAAGTAGCTTAAAGCTTCCCGAGATTTGATGCAAAACTCTCAAAGATAATCACCTATAGTTAAAATTTTAGTATTGAAAGGACAATCACGTGTAATTGTTGTATAATCTAATGCTCAAGTATCTGTATTCAAGTTATCTTACAATAAAAAGTTAATGGTAAATTTGATTTACTCAGGAAATCCGCTCGGCATATTTTAAACTTAAGGGGCGATTTTATCACCTAACAATTAATTGTTAGTTCTCTACGGTTGCCATCCAACACCCAGAATATTGTAATTAAAAACAATGCGAGTTGTGTATCAAGTTTTTGATGATCCATTTAACCAATTTGTAGCTCAAGATGGATTTGGATATATTGACTTACTTACAAATTCCTCTGCAGATAATATTATTTAAGAAAATCTTGATGTACGAGTTCTAGACTGCTTATTTATTGGTGATGAAAAACTTGCATTTATAAGAGAAGATGGTCTCTTTTAGGTAAACGAGCTGAAATAAGATCAGAACTAAATTAATTTTGAAATTGAGCTACGTGATTTCTTAGGTCAAAGTCTTTCACAGTTAATATTGTTCGAAAAAACGTTATTAATATTAACAACATAAAAACTTATTTTTGAAATGCCTATTGAAGCTAAGTTAAACTCACCATTCCAACATCAGTGCGAGTTTTTAATTCAAAATGCAACATTAGTATAAAATCATGGTATTATATGTGTTTCAGACCAAAAACATTTGTTCTTGTTTTCTTAAATTGTTAATGGATAGATTTAAATTAAAATGGACTGGTAAGTTGATATTGAAGAAGGAAAACTTTTTGGATGGAATGAAAATGCTGTTCTTGTTGGCAAAAACTAAATCGTTAAAATTAATGCAACCTAAGAAGATACATAGCATGAAAATATATAAGGAGAAGTTATATGTGCAGATATTGAAGATAAATGTAGTATTTATGGTCTCAAAAATGGATCAGTTGTAATTAATGTAGAAGTTGAAATGTGACTGTTATATTTTATATTACAGAATAATATTATATTGGTTATCATATATTAACTTTTCACACCTTCAAAATGATACCAATATAAATTAAATAAGAAGGGGAACTATTAAGTTATCTTGTTGAGAAAAATAAAAATCTTCTGCAGGAATTAAAACGTTTGAACATATAAATTAATGATGGTTGTGACGGAAAACTAACTTGTGGTGCATGTCATGTTTAAATAAATTCATAAAAATCACAATTAAATATAACAGATGATGAAAAAGATATGTTACAATTTGTTCCTGGTGTTAAAGGAAATTCAAGATTGGCTTGTGGAGTGCTTGTTGAAGATTCATTAACGGATTCAATTATAACAGTTGTGAAATAAGAGTGAATCAATGAGCAAACTTCTACAGCATATACTGGTTAATCAAAGTAAATGGAAACTACAAACAATTCAGATTGTTGAAATTATAATTTTTAAAATATTAAACTAAATGGAAATTAAGATATTTACTATACATTAAAATGATTGATTAATTTTTTCATTCAATATTCACACCTCAAATGTAATTATTAATAATCTCAATTCAGGTAACACTAAATTAATGCGATCAATATCACAACTGTAATTGTGACTCATCTGCGAAGCTAAGTCCAAATTTTGATTATACCGCCTGTGTTTGTAGTTTATCGTTGTCAGCAGCTCCACTTTAAAACGGTGAACCATTATTAGGTTGTGTTGTATGCTCATCAATAAGTTAATATTTATCATTAGATCGTAAGTCTTGTGTTTCTTAGTGCCCTGAAAATTCTTAAGTAAGTAATGGAGAATGTACCTGTTATTATCCATATTACATATCAATGACGTCGAATTCATGTTAAAAGTGTTCTTTGTAAGATGTTAATGGTTTTTGTGTCGATAAATGTCCTTTTGACTAGGTATAAGTGGGTACGAAGTGTTAGTGTCGTGTTGATTTTTATTCTGCGGTCTCGTTCACTGCGAAGAAGACGTATTACTATTGTTAGCACGTGTGTGATTAGCAGGCAAACAAAATATACAACGCGATTTAGCAGGCTTGTATTTAAACGTGCCCAGCTCCGTTTTTGCTTCAATCAGCAACCAGATTGTGTGCGTGCCCAGTTGGAAAGTTTTGGAACTCTACTCATTGTGTGTCCGCGTGCTTGATTTACGATTCGAAGCGTATTAAGTGCGTTTCATCTTGTTCTTACGGCCATTTCAACCTAGCCACGCACTCTTTAAGCACCTATTACAACACGATCAGTTAGATTTGCACCCAAACTGCGGATTGCGGCCCGTACACCAGCTACGACCCGATAACCAAGACATGCTCCTGCGACCAGTACGTGAACAACGACGGCTCAGGCTGCACCTCAATTAGACCTCCTATTTGTACCGCATTTTAAATTCTGACCTAAAATTGGTAAGAATGTACCACTGATTAATGCCCAGCGCTCGTTGACTCTGTTTGCTACACTCAGTGCCAAGATCAGTTCACGAACACGAACGGGAACTGTTAATGTGCTCCTTTGGGCGAGTAAAACGGCAATAAATGCACTTGCATAAAAATAACGGCCCTAAAACCAAGTGTTTGCCTTGAAAAATGCCCCAGTTTGAGCACTTTGAACGGGAGAATCTGCGTTTGCAACGCGAACACAACCGAAATTGACGGGCAGTGCGTGTGTAAAACGGGCACATATCTGAGCTTGGACAAAACTAAATGCGGAGAATGCGGAGAGAATTAAATTAACGATGGGGGTGCTTGCAAGTGCTCGGAGTTGGCTGTTTTGGATTAAAATGCGTGCGTGTGCAAATATTTGATGCAGGGAACGTGCTTATAAAAATGCCCCGTGAATAGTACTTTATCTGGGAATATATGCAAGTGCAACTCGAATACGAACTAAGTGGGCACGGCGTGCGTGTGCAAGAGCGCAAACTGCAACTAATCACAGGTGCCGCTCATTGTCGGGATCTGCATCCCAATAATCGTTATAATTCTCAGTGTAATTCTATTCTTTGTTTTAAAAAAGAAAAATAACCAGAAAAAATTATCGAAATTGAAAGTTAACCCAAATCAAACGATTCTAAAAACGCAAACAGGGCCGCAAGAATCGGAAGAGGAAGAAGAAAAACCGAAGAAAGTTCAATTCGCAGAAGAAATAGTATTTGCAGTTGAAGAAGGAAACGATGATGATATTATAATTTTGTGAGAGATTTGCTTTACTTTTAACATTTATTGAGAAACTCAGATAGAATTGAATTATTTCATTTACTTTTGATTTCATTGATGGATAAACCGTCAGCTATTCATAAGATAGAATGAGCCTTCGCTATATATCTACAAGCCTTTGAATTATGAGCAATGTTGTTGGTTTCTTGTTGATCGGTTTAGAAAGAAAAGGAAATGTGATGATCAGAGAAAAAGGGTGACCAGTATAGACGTAATTTACGGTGTGATGTCTTCTTTCTATCTACAAGCCACTAAATCTGAGAAATTACATGGATACAAGTTAGAGTATTTGTATCTTTGACTAATTAAAGTTTACAAAATATTGAGATAACATAAAGTAATTTTACAACTTTTATTATTAGAACATACAATAATATTTCAAACATTTTTTATTTTTGTACTTTTAATTTGTATTTCTTGTAAAATTCAAATTTCACACACTGTTGGCCTCATCATCAAAATTACCGCCACTTTAGATGTAATCCCAGTATTATTTCAATTTATCAACATTTCTATAAAGACGTTCAATATTTTATGTTGTATCTTTATTAACTCCTTCTAATTTTCGGACTCTTTTGGTAATACCACGTATCTCTTACATTTTTTGACTTATCTAAATGCGCAAATATATCGAATCATCAATTTATTAAAATTCTTCTGAAAATTGTTAACTATCTTCAGACTCATCACATAATTTTAATAATGAAGAACTACTTGGTACTGCTGTGACTAATAATGCATGAGACTGTTTTTTAGGTGTTAGTTGACCTAGTAATTTAGGTAAACTCTTGCTCAGCATATGAAGTGAAAATGTATTGAAATAAATCAAATAATATAATTATATTCCAATGTTTATAAAATATTTCATGTCAATACACATTTACAATTTTTGAAAGTTATATTTGTGTATATAATGATATATAATGTGTTATATTGATGGAGTAACATCAATTTTAATAACATGAAACATGTAGTGTAACCTATCACAATTGACCTCAAAGATTGATTGAACTAAACATTATTCTATTGTATACTATATGTTGATGAAACAATAGTAAGTTACATTACTTTTTAAGATAATAAGATATATGGTTTCAAACGACTAATTAGATTAAATCTTATAAAAGTCACAACTATTAAAAGTTGCAATTATATTAGTTTATATTATTATTCATGAAAATGAGCTCACATCATCATTCTGACAAAACCGTCATCGCCTCCATAAATAATACGATCGTTGTATTGAACTACGGCTTCGACTTAGATTCCTTCGTGTACTTTCTCCCATTTCTTGGACGCTTTGCAGACGGTGATGTCCCAGCTGAGCATGCCTGCGTCACCACCAACATATGCGATGTCGCCTACGAATTGGCAGCATCTGGCTCTTCCGATGGCGGATTTGGAGTAGTCCATTTGAGAGTTGCTTGGCCAGATATCTTCTTCGTCTTTGTTGAAGTCTTCGTCTTTGAAGTAGCAGATTCTTTGGTCTGATCCTCCTGCGAGGAGTCCGGTTGCAGATTTGTGGAGCATGGCTACGGTTGCGAAGTAGTTAGAAATTTTTCCGTTGAATTTGAAGTCTTCGCTGAGCAGTACGATTGCGTTCTTTTTGATGGTGACTCTGTGTTTCATTCCAAGTGCGAGTCTGTTGTTGAAGGATGCGTTAACGATTTCTTCGTAGTCTTCTGGTAAATTGAACAGAACGTCCTTTTGGAGTGTTTCAACGTTCAAATTATATACTTATTTGGAGGTTACTACAATGATTTCGTTTTCGTTTCTTTTGAATACTTTGAATCCGTTTATGCCTGTGTCAATTTGATCTTTAAATTTGCTTTGTTCAGCATCGAATTCGAAGATGCTTGAGCTGGTGAATCCGAGTATTCTAGATCCGAATTGGTTTATATCCAAGACGGTAGCATCTGGGCAATTGTGCACAATCTGGTTCTTGTTTTAAACAATGCACGAACCGTACTAGAAGCAGAACAAATCTGATGCTACAACGCGCATCAAATTGATTGGCCCGTTCAAACCGCATTGAGCGTTATAAATCTCAGTTTATTTGCTATTTAAGTCCAAAATAGCTATTTACGAATTCAATGTGCCGCACACCAAATCGTTCTGCTTCTTCCTGTAACACAAAGACACAATGTTCAACCCGAAATTATCCTTGGACGCTTGTGAGTACTTCCACTCCTAAACTAACTCCAAGGATTACTCACCGCTCCAAACCTTGACCGAACCGTCGCCGGAGCATGTGGCAAGTTTTTCGCCACAGAGAACTATTTAGTAAACAGCGCCCTAGTGGATGCTTTGAGAACCAACGCATTCAAAATCCTTGTCAAAAATAACAACTGAACCGTCCATACAACCAACGAAGAGGAATGCCCCAGAGGGATTCCAGCATGAACTTACTGGGAACCCAGTTAGCTTAGTTGACTTTGATGGCTTGAACATGCCATTGTAACAATTAACTTAACCGTCAATTGAGCAGGCAGCTGAAAGGTAGGGGCGAGTGTGCTTTATGCAGAGCGTATTAATCTGACCTCCAGCTGGCATTGGGTTGGTGGTCTTCAATTCCAAATCGAAGCTCATCAAAGATTGCTTTGACTCGTTGGCGATTAACACCTTACGACCTTCGGAATTCACCTGAATGCTGATGACCTTGCCTCCAGCCTCGAACTCGTGATACAAGGACAAATTTTAAGGATACCACACACAAATGCGGCCACGAGTATCACCAGAAATAGCATATAAACCCTCTGGATGGAGAGCTAAAGCAGTGACTGGAGCTTTATGCATGTTGAAAGAACGCATTGTTTTGGCAACAATGTCATTGAGGTAAACACGAGATCCGTGAAAATACAGTAAAGTATTACTGTCGGGTAGTGCGCATATTGTCGAAGCATATGAACGAGATGTGTAGGGGTGAGCTTCCATTATATAAGGAGTAGCTTAATCAGATTTCATGGTTAGGGAGTGGTAACTTATAATATTGAACACTTATATTTTAATATTAAAATTTAAATAATAGATTTGAACTCATGTTATAAATAGTTATAAATAGTTATCAATACATAACGAAAACAAACATCTCTTTGTAATAGTCAACAATTGAAGACGTAGAACATCAACAAGTGAGATAAATAAACTTAACATAATCTATATTATGTATCCGTAATATTTATAACTCGTTCTACTATTATAATGTTAAATATCAAAATACTATTATGTTAAATAACATAATAACATATAACTATTTATCAAAAAATTGTATGATAATATTTAAGTTTATATTTGTCTTTAAATTATAAGAATATATAAAAGTTCTTCAAACAAGTAGATTGGGATGGAAATATTAGTTTTAAACAGTATTAAATTTCTAGAATTCACGTATTATTATTTCTCCACATCTCAATGAGACGATTAAACTAAGTAATCGTATAGCAGTAATTGGTTCATATATAACGTCCAATGTGCAAGTAATCTTTATCTGCATATTAGTTTGTAAGTATTCATCACGCTCTTAAATTTTCCGAAATTCAGGTGCTGAACAGCGATTATATCATGTGTTTGTATTCTACGTGGCGTCACGATCTTTTATAAGTGTATATTCAGGATTTACAGGCGTAAATTTCTCCTTCAAAAGTAATTCTTTTGCACTACATTTCAAAGACCGATTTTTTGTTCACTTAGTTCCTTTCAGCGTCCCAGATTCCTTAGTTAATTCTTCAGCAGATGATAAATAATCAGTCAGTTCCACTCATTTTATCACTGGCAAACATGCTCCTAAATGATCCCGATTCAGTTTTAATGCCAGAATTTTCCACTTTGTTCCCCATTCTGATTTTTATTAAAAAGTAACTGAGCTCTGATGAGTTGCGCGGAGCATACGCAAATTTAACCATACAACTATTCAAATACTACAACCAGGCAGAACTGATCGTTCACACACACCAAGTGATCAAGGAAATGAAAAACGGGACCACGATGATTACCAACGCAATTGGAAAATTAATAGATACCCTGGAGAAAACTAAAAGCTGCAACATTATGCTGATCGTTGAGGACCTTTACACGAACTACTACAACGAAATATAAGAAAAATCACGTATATCCACCATTCTTTACAACTAGCTACAAAATAACTATTACATAAGCCCAGAAACTATATTTTAATACATATGCTCCCAAAACAAACTAAGTTACGCCGATTTTTAAATACTGTGCATGCATGCAAATGAGCTAGAACCACGATACGCTCCAGAACTAGCTTTTAAAATACTTGAATGCCTATCAAAAGATAAAATAGACGAAAAACTTGAAATCTTAAACAAACTAATTGAAATACTACCAATAGAATCAAAAGAATCAGTACTACAATAATTATCCAATAAATAAGTTCTAACTATGCTTAACTAAATAGAAGAGGATTTCCCAGAACTCAAAGAATTATGTAACGTTATTAACAACTAAATACGTGAGTTCGTTATTGATGAAGAAAGCGCTTTCGCACTTATGGATGACTGACTAAATGCAAATGTACATATTATCTGCATTAAAGTAATGACACATAAAATATTATGTGTCTAAGTGAAATAACTAATAAATACTTACAATATTCGTTAAATACGTTATTATTCATAATTCGAATTATAATTCATAAATTACGTAATAATTATAATTTACCACTTTAAATGCAAACGTTGAATGAAATTTTCCAAATCTTTTAAAAGTAAATAAGAACTGAGAAACGCTTCTCTGATTTAATTTAACTATCATATTTTAATTGCTATGAATAAAATATGCCAGAAAATTATGAAGATATTGAAGGAGATATCCGACTTAAAATTGAAATAGTACGGCTTTTAAAAAATGACAGTCCTATAGATTATATTCGTCCAGACGATTTATACTTCTTGAAAAGAGGGTTAGATTCTGACATTAAAGACGAAATATTTTAATGTTAATCATGCAAGCTTATTATGACGTAACCAGTTGAATTAAGCTGTGGATGTTGTGTTTGTCGCAAATGTTTGCAACAATAAAGTATCGAAACTGTGAGTAGAAGTATGTATTAATCATTCGTAAGCGATGATATCCTGTTTTGTCCTGTGTGCGACAGCAAAGTATCTTATATAAACCAATTGTCTGATATTTAGACGTTCACACGCAAATTTACCTTCAAATGCCCTTATGAGAAGTGCAAATTTAGTGCATAATATGATGATCTTCTGGCTCATATGTAATTCTGCGATTTTGGTTAGCTTGAGATGTAGAAGAATATTGAGCCTTATATTCTTCTCTTGTAAGAAAAGGAGAGATAACTTCAGATGATGCGTAAACAGTTATAGGAACAAGAACAATATATTTACGAGCGCCCGTAGCACAGTCTCTAAACAATTCCGAAACTCCAAAACAGTATTACTCTGAGCCAATTCGTTACCTCTCCGCCACGTACCCACTCATTTACTAAATCTAACCAAGTAGTGCTTCAGCATGCTCCAATGAAATACTTGAGCTGCGAAACCGTAAAAGAACCAGAAAAACCACTCACTATTTACGATATAACAACCAAAGCAAAAGAAATGGTGAGTATCAAGGAACAAGTTAAAACCTTAACACAAAAGCTGGTTCAAAACGAAACAAGCAGAAAATCAGAAGTGTTGAAGAACCTTAAAATAAACGCGTTTTACCAGGAAATGTCGAATGACATCACGAAGGACCTTAACATGTTCAGTTTAATACTCAGTCCACCCTTGAAAACACCAAAAATAAACCCAATGAACACTCCAATGCAAAAATCAGTTAAACAACCGATGAATTCGAGTGTTATACCTAAAACACCATCAGCACTTTAGAATGCGTAAATGGCCTCAAAAATGGCACAATTGAAGAATGAAAATGATAAACTCAAGTAAGAAGTAGCATTCCTTAAAAAGAACCCACTAGTACAATAGAAAGTTGTGTTCGAATACCCAGAATACATATCAAGCTTGGACTTCGATATATCAGTTCTAACGCTTATTCGGTACATATTCTACGGAAATAACAATAATTCATCCGATTTATAATAATTATGTTCTGAAATACGCTAAAATCTGTTCAAAGCTGTGGAATAAGATGACTATTCCCAACTTTTATAATTTGTAGCAATTATATTTGAATTTTACGCCGAAGGAGAACATGACTCAGAAAACTATAAGTAAATGTAAAATATCATCGGCTCAAAATTATAAGATTCGAACCTCAAAACATCAAACGCGCTTATTCAAAAATTAAAGAATAGAAAGAACTTCTCAGAAGAATTCCACAAAATCGAACTAGGAGGTGCAGTCATGAAAAATGAATTTGGTGTAGAAGCAAGAATTTGGATGCTAAAATACATTCAAGACCTAAAAAGGATTATTAAAGACAATGGAATTAATGTGTGAAGTATTTTGATTAATTTATGCGAAGTGTATTAATAGACATCATATAATTGTACATATTTTAGCAAATAACATGCAAAAATCTACCACTTTACCATCAAACATGGACATACCAAATGGAGTCATGTGCAGATTTTGCGGGAAAAAATGGTTTGCTCACGCCGTCTAATCTCACGAAAGAAATTGTAGACGAAAAATAACCGGTCTTATAGACATGCTATTTGAACACAAAAATGCGAAATTCGCGTATCCTCCTGAATTTGTTGAATGGCCACTTCCTCCAAAGATAGATATCAATTCATATAATGCCCATGCATTTGCAGAATACTCTGCAAGCTAATAGCCATGCCCACGTTGTGGTAGAAGACTTCCCATGATAGGAATGGCAGATCATATGGTTGATTGTAACGCTGAGACTAAATCAACAGTTAAATCCCGTGCACCAGAACTGGCAACAGTTAAGTTAACATAAACTGTGAAAGGACAGCGTCCTGGCCAAACTGTGTAATAATCAATTGGTATGCCCGTAAATCAGCCCCAATACACCTAATAAATTTAAAATAACTATGAAGAGGTAGAATAATATCAACCCTAAGACGGAGAAAGCCCTCCACCACTGACTCGCAATAAAAACTAAAAAATTGAGATAGCTCCTTAAGGACCCGATAATAGAATTTAGTGTCAGAGATGTATGCGTTCGTTTGATCCGAGCAGAATTGATTAACACGAGCGTATTTGCTAAAAAGTTAAGTTCCACGTAGCTGAAAAGGGTGAGAAAGACACCAGATCCGAGCTGGAAAAACTTACTGAACGTAATTAAAAGGGGTTTGATCCTGATAGATATAAGGACATGTATGGAGACGACATAGGCTCCATAAAGAAGACAGCTCCGCCACCAAAATCTAACGCCAAGCCTGGCCAAAAATCTGGCGGTATGGGAGGAGGCATGGGTGCAACTAAGCAGCCTGCTAAGCCATAGAAGCCGTAGTACGATGACGACCGTTTATTGCCCGATGGAAGGCTCAAGTGCTTGGTTTGTGGTCGCGGTTTCGCTAAGGACCGTATCGACAAGCATATGGAGATTTGCAAGGGTCTTGTAAACATGAACACTGCTCCGGTTGCTGCAAAACCGCTTTCAAACGCAACTAGTTAGTACGGTGTGAAGGGCGCGGCTGGCTTCGTTGAGAAGCGCATAAGTGGCGGTTTTGGTGCCGCTCCGGGTTCTAATTAACCTCTTCCTTAGAAAACTATTCCCCTTTAAAAGCCCGCTCCACCTCAGAATGATTTCAAGGTAGCAAAGTAGCCCACACCAAGCCAAGGCATTAAGCAGCCCCTCAAACAGGCTCCTTCATACGGATAATCCTCCGCTTATGGTCAAGCCTCTTACGGTCAATCATCTGGTTACGGCGCTCAAGGATAGAACTCAGACGTTTCTGAGGACGGATATGACAACTATTAAATGACAACAGTGGCCCCGAAAACGACCGGGTAAAAACCTCCAGTTCAATAAAAAGCAATGCCGAGCAAAACGGTACCGCCGAAAATGGCCGGAACACCCGCGAAATTTTGTCACGGCTGCGGAGTGGGATACCAAACGAACGCGAAGTTCTGCCACGAGTGCGGAGAAAAGAGGGTCATGTGAGATTATTATATTTAAGTATGGAATAATCTTTGGTTTTTAAATCTATATATTGTTAGTTGTTTGATTATTATTTTAAATATTCATTTCACTTCCTCGAGACGGCACAAACAGACTTCATTGAGACTTTCGAAAGCAAAACATGGGCTCTCGCACGCCAGTGTTTCCACTTTCAAAACGGGTTCAACCCGTCATTTATGCCCACTCAGTAAAGACCCAGCAGGGCCCTCACTTGTTAGTTGTTTGATTATTATTTTAAATATATATATATATATATATATTGTTATAAATAATGTTTTAACGTTAATGTTATAAAATAAATAAATAACATGAATCACTCAACAGCAAAAATCCAACATAAAATAAAAGCGATTATTTTACCGCAATTTAATAGGTTTTAAGGACAAAAGTAAAAACAGGTTTATTGTACATTTAATCCTTAAATGATATTTTCAAAAACTATATAATAATGCCACTACATAATAATATAAATTTAATCTGCATAGAAAATTTTATGGTAGTTATTTTAATCACTTTTTATTTACTTTTCTTTGCATAATTTTTGACACACAGTTGTAAATCTCTCTGTCGAATATATCTCTTTCTTTGAAGAATTTTGTATTAATTTGCTCAGCAAGAACAGCTACTGATAGTTCCTTGTTTTCTTTACAATAATTTAAAATAGTTTCTTTATCCTAAGCAGATAAAGAATCTGAATAAAGATAACGCTAAAAAGATTAACGGAAATACGTTCTAATATTAGGTTTGTTGAAAGTTTTTGAAACATATGTCCAAAATTTAGTCTGTTCTGTTTGTGATAAGTTACTTACAACTTCACAAATCTGTTTTTAGTTGAAACTAGTGTAATTAATATTTTCATTAATGAAATTTAATCCTTTTCTTAACATTTCAGAACATTCTTCAAGTCTTGCATTGAGCTATTTTTCTTTAAATGTTGTCTTCATAGAATCTTTTGAATTTGTAAGACTATTTTAAAATATACACAATTTTTTTTGAGTATAGTAATAAACTTCGTAATAAAAAATATCACGCCCTTTAAAATAATTTTAAATTAACGATTGTGCCAATTCAGTTGCTGTAATTTTATAATCGTTACAAAGATTAGTAATGTGTTGCATGTCTTCTTAATTTAAATGGTCAGAATATAGAACTCTAAGATACTTTGTTGAATACCAGTTCTTTAATATGTTTACACTACTTTTTGTTTTAACGATTGAAGACACGTGTCTCCAGAACTACAGACTTTCTTAGTCTTCTAGTTAATTAATATATTTTGCAGTTTATACTGGAGTGAATTCTTTAACATCATCACTAAATACAGTGAAAATGGCGTTATGATATAATTCAGTATACATCTAAATTTTTTAATCAAGTTTTTCCTAGAAGTGGTTGGTTAACTAATCATTTTCATGAGAGGCGCCTTTAGTTTTCGTTCTAATACACTGTTTATTAACAAAACTATAAACTAAAGTATAAAATATTTATCTATCTTTAAAATAGGTTTTCATTAAAAATAATGTTTTTTCCGTAAGTGAAGATTAATTGTCTCTATTTTGAACACAGTACTCGGTTATAAATAGTTTATCATCCTCAGTTAGACGATCTGGATAAATACAACTTGGATATGTATGCACAAAATATTTCTTAAGTTATTTTAAACTTTATTCAGGTTTGGCCAATTTGACATCGTTCCAGAACAAAGTAGCATCTTGTACGTCAAGTTGTTTTATTAATTAATATATTTATTTAGAATCACAACTTTAAAGATCTTAGTTATTTTTAATTAATTATAGAGAGTTTTTGTATATCATACTAAACTAGTTTTTGGTACTATCTTTAAGTGAATTAGTTTAATTATTTTATCTACGCTGAATATATCTGTAAACATCGGCTTTGAATACATTCCTGTTTTTAAAATATGAACTCATTAAATCATCAACAACTAAGTGAAGTTCTTTACTTAAATTAGTTTGTTTCATGTATTATTGTAAATATTATTTGTCTTCGGACGTTAAAATTTCATCGTAGAATATTTTAGGATATGAAATATAATAATACTATTTAAGTTGAATAATATTTTTCTTAGGCTGAACGTTATCTTCCAAATACTTCCAAAATTATTTGGATTAACTCTAACTCAGAGTATTAATGGTTTCGCAAATTTCTTAAGGTGTTATTTAAGAAAGATCTTCATTTAAAACATATTGCAATCCTTATCTATATATTTACGTGTGTGAAGCTAATAAATCTTAAGTTTATTTTTATTTATCTAGTGGAATCGTCAAAACCTTTTACCTTTACAAATGCTATTTTTTTCGTATATCTAAAATTGTTTTGTAAATGTAATAGTAATACAAATTTCGTTATGACAAATATGTACCTAACAACAGTTCAATTAGTTCTGGTGTAGACTTGTCTTAATGAATCATACAAAACTATTAAAGATACTATCTGTCTGTATCATTGAACCTTTACGTAAATAAACTATTTATATATATTTGGACGTAATAAGACTTCAGTTGAACGATAGAACGCTTAGGAATTACTTTTGATTGTGCATGATTCCAAAATATGAGTTTTTACTTTGTAGAAAGGGAATTGATTTGTTGGCAAAGCTCAAAATCTGATAATTTGTCAAAACTGGCAGAAAATACAAAATTTAGAGCATTTTTGTATAATAGTGTAAAATAATCATGTTTCAGTTGAACTTATTTGGTTTTGGTCATTCTATTATTTATATTTGTATTGTTTTAGTAATTAGTTTCTTATTTTGGTTATACAGAATAGAAAAGTTATTAGTATTCCGTTTGAGTAAATGAATTATTATCTTAACTAAGTTATAATATAAATTTATCTAGTACCGTTAGATTTTGTGAAATAATTTCCTATATTTAATCTGTAATTTTATATTATATAATCTTTTTGTACTAAGATTCAATTATTTTATTAATCTTGTATTGTTGAACTAGGTTTTGTGTATTGATTATATGTGAGGTGAAATACACAATAGTACAATAATAGATAGTATTACCCATTATTTGATGTATTTACACTTCATCTTAATGATGTAATTATAAAATTTAATTAACTCAGTATCTCACTGAAAGCAGAGTCCTCTTTTGGTCTTTTTATTTTGTTTAATTTGTCTTCTTATTGCAGATGACGCAGGTTATTATTAAAAGCAGGGCAAACACTCCAACGCATGTTCCAACGGCAATTCCAACAGCTACTCCGGTTTTCATGGTGTTGTCAGTTTTGGGCGCTTCTGGTGTAATTATAGAGTCTTTTTGTGAGATGAGAATGCTGTTCATGAAGTTGTAGTCCTTTGCGTTTGTAAATTAAGCTGTGTACGTGTGCATGCTGTAGTTATAGTAACATTTCTTGTTGAACATTGCAGTCAATTAGCTTTGCAATGCAAGGCTTAGCATGCTAAATCAGATTCTCCACATTAATCTGATAAGCAGTCAATAGTGGTCATGCTGTTCGTCTCGCACTCGACTATTTTACAATACTCATTCTCCGTTTTGAGCTCGCCAGTTTGTTCGTCGTAGCACTCGGTTGATAAAACGCTATCTGGCTGTCCACAAAGCGGGTTCTATTTGTTCCAAATGCAGTATATTTCAGAGGGCTCTTAGCGGGCAGATGTTGCTCCATGATATTCAAATATTTGAATATCATATATTCATACATCTACTCGATTTAGGTTTCGACTTCCTCGATTTTAAATAGCGGAGCTTGTGACTGTACCACAGTATCTTCACCCCTTGCTGGAACGTAAATAGTTTCAGCGGGTTGTGTTTGGGAGAAGTGTTTGGCGTCTAATTCTTATGTTTGCTCAGGTGTTAAGATAACCTGTTTTTCGCCAGCGTTATATCTTTCAATGTGTGATTACGCTAGACCAAATCGGTTGTGGTTGATGCAGAACATAATATAGTCTTCTGTTCGAGACTTAGTCTGATACTCTGTCTCTTCGAAGCCATTTAGATAGCTTTGAGTTAGAAACATCCTAAGAAATCTATTTTTAGAAATTAGAAAGATCTTCTTTCTCCTTTAAAGATTCTTGTTCTCTTTAAGCGATTTACAACAAGGCCAATTCCAATTGTTGTCTTTGTTGCTCTAACTCTGCGTTTTTTCTGGTAATTTCTTCCCAGCTTTCGTTGAGTCCATCTATATATATATAGCCGCACTTCAACAAGTAGGTATATTGTGATTGAAGATAAATAAAACCACAAAAAGTAGAAGTTAATAGTAACAAATCAAATTTATTTTGACTCTTGTTCAACTCCATACTCTCATTTAGATTATTGTTCAAAATCAACAATTTCTGATAACTGCTGAAGCGTTGCACGAACATCAATAATAATACTAGCATAATATTACGTATTGATATATTAATCATATATTAATCTCAAGATTAATAAGAGACAGATTTTTATATTAGCTTAAATCTGAGTTTTATTGATATTTTCAAGATTCGATACTAAAAATCACAAAATATTACTGTTTTAGAATATTAATTGTAGTTTAATACTCATTTATCGCATTAGTTTTAATTAGTTTTTTCATTAGTTTTAATTCCAGCTGTGTTACTAGCTGTGCCATAAAATCAGTAATTTAATTGAACCTCATCGTTAACCAAACATGTTGTATGTGTTATTCATTTAGTGTTGAGATCAATTAATGTTCTGACACGCCACACCTTTGAACTGAATAGATAATATAGTTGCGACATTCAAAGCATAAGTATATAAACATTCCACCAACTATATTCGATTGAGTTCTGATTGTTTTCAGTTCTCAAACTAAGTATCTCTAAACTGATATTAAAATCTTCAACTAGCAATAATTTATCTGGTGTTTTGAAAAATAGTTTGTGGCAGCAAAGTTGGGTGTAACAGCTTTTTGCATTCAACAGCATTGTCTAACCAACTAAGTTACTATTTCAGTTACATCTTACTTAATTCCAGCTATTGAACCATATGATTTTCCACACGCGATATTGTAAAGAAGAGCTCCAAAAGCAGAGTGTCTATTTTCAAATCATAAGTACAATGAGGAGGTACTGAATCGATATTAAGTGTCTGAGTAAATGTGCGTCGAATAGGTTAAAAGAAGCATGTTAAACATTAGTATCTGCAACATGTGCATAAATTTGATCTGCTCTAATTCAGACTTTGCAAATAATTGAAAGATGACCATATATATTTGCTTTCAGTCCTGCATTACCACCGATTAAACGATATACTGGCTATACACCTATTTAATCAAATATTTTGGAGAGCGTTTGAAATCGCGATAAAACATGTGATAAATATTTGTATATATCAACAAACTTCGCATTCTTCATTCTTTCACACTCATGGATTCTAACATAAGTAAATGCGTGTATTTGAAGCAAGTCCTCTGATCTCGGAGGTAATGACTGCGTTCAAATAGATTATAGGTTACTACGTTTCTGATTACATTTCATAATGTATTGGCGCGTAATATTTATCAATCTGCCAGATTAACAAGTTTTCAGTTTAAATTAATATTATTGTAAAATTGTCGAACCTCAAATTTAATACAAGAATTATATTTTGAAAATAATCTTGTTACTAGCTGTGCCATAAAATCAGTAATTTAATTGAACCTCATCGTTAACCAAACATGTTGTATGTGTTATTCATTTAGTGTTGAGATCAATTAATGTTCTGACACGCCACACCTTTGAACTGAATAGATAATATAGTTGCGACATTCAAAGCATAAGTATATAAACATTCCACCAACTATATTCGATTGAGTTCTGATTGTTTTCAGTTCTCAAACTAAGTATCTCTAAACTGATATTAAAATCTTCAACTAGCAATAATTTATCTGGTGTTTTGAAAAATAGTTTGTGGCAGCAAAGTTGGGTGTAACAGCTTTTTGCATTCAACAGCATTGTCTAACCAACTAAGTTACTATTTCAGTTACATCTTACTTAATTCCAGCTATTGAACCATATGATTTTCCACACGCGATATTGTAAAGAAGAGCTCCAAAAGCAGAGTGTCTATTTTCAAATCATACGTACAATGAGGAGGTACTGAATCGATATTAAGTGTCTGAGTAAATGTGCGTCGAATAGGTTAAAAGAAGCATGTTAAACATTAGTATCTGCAACATGTGCATAAATTTGATCTGCTCTAATTCAGACTTTGCAAATAATTGAAAGGTGACCATATATATTTGCTTTCAGTCCTGCATTACCACCGATTAAACGATATACTGGCTATACACCTATTTAATCAAATATTTTGGAGAGCGTTTGAAATCGCGATAAAACATGTGATAAATATTTGTATATATCAACAAACTTCGCATTCTTCATTCTTTCACACTCATGGATTCTAACATAAGTAAATGCGTGTATTTGAAGCAAGTCCTCTGATCTCGGAGGTAATGACTGCGTTCAAATAGATTATAGGTTACTACGTTTCTGATTACATTTCATAATGTATTGGCGCGTAATATTTATCAATCTGCCAGATTAACAAGTTTTCAGTTTAAATTAATATTATTGTAAAATTGTCGAACCTCAAATTTAATACAAGAATTATATTTTGAAAATAATCTTGTTACTAGCTGTGCCATAAAATCAGTAATTTAATTGAACCTCATCGTTAACCAAACATGTTGTATGTGTTATTCATTTAGTGTTGAGATCAATTAATGTTCTGACACGCCACACCTTTGAACTGAATAGATAATATAGTTGCGACATTCAAAGCATAAGTATATAAACATTCCACCAACTATATTCGATTGAGTTCTGATTGTTTTCAGTTCTCAAACTAAGTATCTCTAAACTGATATTAAAATCTTCAACTAGCAATAATTTATCTGGTGTTTTGAAAAATAGTTTGTGGCAGCAAAGTTGGGTGTAACAGCTTTTTGCATTCAACAGCATTGTCTAACCAACTAAGTTACTATTTCAGTTACATCTTACTTAATTCCAGCTATTGAACCATATGATTTTCCACACGCGATATTGTAAAGAAGAGCTCCAAAAGCAGAGTGTCTATTTTCAAATCATACGTACAATGAGGAGGTACTGAATCGATATTAAGTGTCTGAGTAAATGTGCGTCGAATAGGTTAAAAGAAGCATGTTAAACATTAGTATCTGCAACATGTGCATAAATTTGATCTGCTCTAATTCAGACTTTGCAAATAATTGAAAGGTGACCATATATATTTGCTTTCAGTCCTGCATTACCACCGATTAAACGATATACTGGCTATACACCTATTTAATCAAATATTTTGGAGAGCGTTTGAAATCGCGATAAAACATGTGATAAATATTTGTATATATCAACAAACTTCGCATTCTTCATTCTTTCACACTCATGGATTCTAACATAAGTAAATGCGTGTATTTGAAGCAAGTCCTCTGATCTCGGAGGTAATGACTGCGTTCAAATAGATTATAGGTTACTACGTTTCTGATTACATTTCATAATGTATTGGCGCGTAATATTTATCAATCTGCCAGATTAACAAGTTTTCAGTTTAAATTAATATTATTGTAAAATTGTCGAACCTCAAATTTAATACAAGAATTATATTTTGAAAATAATCTTGTTACTAGCTGTGCCATAAAATCAGTAATTTAATTGAACCTCATCGTTAACCAAACATGTTGTATGTGTTATTCATTTAGTGTTGAGATCAATTAATGTTCTGACACGCCACACCTTTGAACTGAATAGATAATATAGTTGCGACATTCAAAGCATAAGTATATAAACATTCCACCAACTATATTCGATTGAGTTCTGATTGTTTTCAGTTCTCAAACTAAGTATCTCTAAACTGATATTAAAATCTTCAACTAGCAATAATTTATCTGGTGTTTTGAAAAATAGTTTGTGGCAGCAAAGTTGGGTGTAACAGCTTTTTGCATTCAACAGCATTGTCTAACCAACTAAGTTACTATTTCAGTTACATCTTACTTAATTCCAGCTATTGAACCATATGATTTTCCACACGCGATATTGTAAAGAAGAGCTCCAAAAGCAGAGTGTCTATTTTCAAATCATAAGTACAATGAGGAGGTACTGAATCGATATTAAGTGTCTGAGTAAATGTGCGTCGAATAGGTTAAAAGAAGCATGTTAAACATTAGTATCTGCAACATGTGCATAAATTTGATCTGCTCTAATTCAGACTTTGCAAATAATTGAAAGGTGACCATATATATTTGCTTTCAGTCCTGCATTACCACCGATTAAACGATATACTGGCTATACACCTATTTAATCAAATATTTTGGAGAGCGTTCAAATAGATTATAGGAAATTTTAAAATTAGTTGATTATTTTCATTTCTAGTATAATTTATGATTTCATCTATTATAACAATCTACAAATTATTGCAAAATAATTAATAATTATGTAATAACAATATTATAATAAATTAATAAACAATATAATATTGTTAAAGAATTCATTCAGTTAATGGGTTGAATTCAAAATCTAATGTAACAATATAATAATCAACAAAACCTTTAAACATTATTGTAAATACATAGAATATATAAAATTTAGAAATTCAATCAATAATATTTGATACAATAAATTTTGCCATGTTTGGTTTAACAAACAATCTTTGTGTGTAATAGACAACTATAAATATAACTTTAATGCTAGCAACATATTAAGGGGCATTGATATGTATGCAATGTGATGTGACTGTAATGGAGTCTAACTTAATATTTATAGCATCAGGACAATATTTATCTGGCACTATTTAAAAATTTAATGAAAATATAATAATATTGAACTCATCGTTATAATCTAGGTTTTAAAGTACACACTCTTCTAGTATTGTACTATTTATTACATCTCAAATATAATAGTTTTAAATATCAAACGTTAATATATTAAATCACGAGAAAATCGGAATATCATCATATTTGGCCTCATTTATTGCACTGCCAATAATTGTTCAAATTAACACAGTTACAATTTGTAATAATGGTCAGACAGTATCTTTACCAGAAAATCTAGAAAATATTTAGTTATCTAATATTATTATATTTGATTGTATTCAAATATGTGACGCAAAATTATATTATTCATACGGGCTTTGTTTAAATTATATATTTAATGCACAATTTATATAGCAAAATAATTCTTATACTTGTGTTGATCCATTTGAGTATAATGGAAACATATGCATCTGCAAAATAGGGTATATACTCAATATTTCCACTTGTGTCGATATTATTAACACTTTAACCATTAATTAACAACAATTTAATAATATCTAAAACTTAGTTACTTAAAATCAAGAAACAAATGATTAAAATTTGTGGTATAATACATTCTTATTAGACAAACGTATTTTTGATAATATAAGTGAGATAAAAGCTAATATATAATAAAATTCATCATAATTAGAAAATTACATAAAACAAAATTTTTCTAACACCATTAACACTATTAATGAAACTGTACTCTAACAAAATAATGTTAACGAAAAATTAAAGGCGTAAATTAATAGCTTATTATACTTAACATATACTATAAGCATTGATATATTTTATACATGTAGTTAATAATAGCACACTATGAAATAATTCAATATCACACAAATAACTAACATAATTAATTCAAATAGTTATTAATAAGGATTTGTGTTTGATGAAATAATAAATAATGCTTATATTGATGTCTAATCAATTTCATTTGATGGATAATTTTCACTATTTAAAAATCAAATATAGTTTACCAATGTTAAAATATAAGTATAAAATATAAAATTTACTTCTGGGTCATTGATTTCTTTATAAAATACCCTAACGATACATTAAATGAGTGTAGTATAAAAATATCACACATAAATATTTATTGTTTCGAATCAATAATTATGTATTATATAATCCAGTACAATAAATTCACTTATCAAAAATCTAATTTTAGATTTAACATTAGACTCTGCTTCAGTAGGGGGTATAACTTTGATAAAATAGATACAGGGAAATCTTAGTATAAATGGTTATTTAGTATTGGGAAGTTATTTTAGTACAGATTGTACAACATTTGTTTCTTAAAATATTATTAATAGTGTTGTTTCATTAAATACTATTAAAATGAACTTTGAATAATATTAAATTGGAAACTAGTCTTCTTATCTGATATCATTAATGGTAAGCAGTAATGCGTCGATAAATCATCTATAAATATAATATATTAATAATTTTAACACCTAAGCATTTAATAATTTAACTTCTGTGATTACCACAAATGATTTATAAATGCAATTTGGAGGTGTAATATGTAATAGTATTAGTTCAAAAATTTCAATTTATGATGTTAATAGTGTATAAAATAATAATTGCTTGACTTAATATATATAATATTTTGGAGTACTGATTGGTTCTCTATCAACAAAACTCAGCATTTTAAAAATTTCATAATTATGTGTAAACCAAAACATATCTTCATATAACGAATCCTTATATTTAACTTTTGGTTTAGTAGGATAAGCTGAGGGAATATAAATTTTGAAACAATGTGATATTTAATTTATTATTAACTCAGGAATCATTAATACATTCGGATGTATTGGATAGACTACTAATTTAAGTATATCAACGTTAATACGACGAGTATAAATATCTTGCTTGATGAATTAAAATTTTGGTTAAGTATCGGCGCTCATAGTTGGAATTCAGAATTCTCTAAATTGGTCAATTAATGATATTTTAGTAAGTAATTCAACTATATCCAGTACAAATAAGGGAGGTTTAATCTGTGGTGTGGTTTTAAATAATGGTTCAATTTTACAAATATAAATAATCTAATCTAATATCAGTTTAAATAGTATGAATTAAGCTGTTTATTGTGGTGGTTTATTGGGTTGGATCAAAAAGAATGCGAATACAACTATATAAAATGTAAAATTTATCGCATCAAATGTTTCTGGGATAAGTTAATAATTAGATACACATGCTGGTGCAATTGTTGGAGAGCAATGGAATAATGCGTCATTAACAATAATGAACACAATAACAAACTCCATAGTTGTATTTGTATAATCTTCATAAAGAGTTTCGTTTTTAGGAGGAATAATAGGCACTTCATATTTCAATTCCATATTTCAAAGCATTTAAATGTTAAATTCTTCAATTTGCAGTTTTGGAAATTTAAATATATTTTAAGGAGGAGTTATCGCATATCAAACTTCAAGTTCTAATGTATCAATTTTTGATGTGTAATCTAATTATTCTTACATTTCTGGATCTAGTAATTAATCTATTAGCTCAGGTGGAATAGTTGGTTATGCATTATAGACAAATATTCTAATATCTTCTGTCACAATAAATAATTTCACAATTTTATGTATTGGATAAACTATAAATAGTAAATTAATTACCAGTTTTAGCGCAAGTGGACCAGGAACCATTAAGTTAGTTAATTCAAAATCTTTAGGTACTAATATTATTAATAATGATATATTAAATAACTGTATATTAACGAATATAACAACTATTAATGGGTGTTGAAAATATGCATTATAAATATTGATAATAAGTGATATTTATTTTATTCCTACATTTAATTTTATTCCTCTAATAATCATACAATTACTAGATGACAATAGCTAGATAATAACATGACTCACTCAACAGCAACAATCCAACAATACATCTAAACGCAATAAATAAATATACTAGTTATTTTATTATAGCCAAGTAGGAACATAACAATTTTGTGTGAAGAGAAGAGTTGGAGTGAAACAGGTATAATATTTACATGTCCCATTGAAAGTGTGCGACGAATAAAATTTTATTTTATCGAAATTATTAATTATAAACACACTAAAACCAAGGTCTGATTTTCCTAGTTTATTGGACTAGCATAGTCTAGAGGTATAGCATAAGGGCGTTTATATTAATTGATTGAACTTACAACTTAGTTTCAATATCAATATCTCTAGTCTGCTTTTAGTCCTCCATTTCAATTTTAATCAATTTTTATCACTTTTTACGAATATTATTTTGTACATTAGATACATTTTCAAATGCTACAGATTAGTTCATTATATTGATCATATATAAGTTAATTATTTTATTGTCTTAAATAACTTTAAAATTTGATTTTCTATATTTTGCAGATTTGATTTTAAAATATTAAATAAATATTTATCTATTGTATATTAATTACTATTGTATATTAAATATACACTCTTTCGAACATTATCGAAACTAACTTTCTCAAAAGTAGTGTTTTTCACCAATTATAATTAATAGCACCAACACCATCTAAATTAGTAATAATACTAATATTGAAATAGATATAAAGTATAATAATAAATGCTGCAACTAAAGTCACCTACTATAGTTATTTAAAATTCAGTTAATCAAAATAACAGCAAATTTTTTAGAAATGTATTTGTTGAGATAATATTTATATATGATACTACGTATATAATATCTATTATAAAATGGTATACTGACAATAGGTACCAACTAAATGAAATTTAACTATTTGTAAATATTACGTTAACTATTTAACCGAATAGTGATGTGACGTCTCATTAAAAAATTGTTAATTATATATAATATTGTATTATATTACACATTAGCCTGTACATATTATATTTCAGCTCAAGTGCTGTATTTTCAATGAAAAATGCAACAAAATTTTTCAAATTCTCAAATATAAAATATTTATTTAAATAATTGTTAGAAGTATATGTAGAAGTTACAAAATTATTATTGAAAATTATCTAACTCTTTATAAAATTATCTAACTCATTATAAACAAAACTTGGATTCACAAAATTCGCGTTAATTTCTATCTTAGTTCTAAATAGAGTAAAGTTAAATTAAACTTGTTTCTCTATTTTGTTCTTCAATAATGATCTAATTAATCTACGGATTAATTTTTAAATATTTACAAATTTCTATTTTGTAATTCAGCATTAGTTCAAATAATGAAATATGTTATTTTTTCATTAAGTCTAATACTTAAGTAAAATGAAACTTACTTGTGGGGTTAAACAATTATATAATCTGGGAAGTTGACTTTATTGTTACTTTCTATATTAATTTTGCTCTCTTTTAGGACCTTTGAAACTTTCAATTAGCTTCAATAGAGCTAATTCTTTGTTTCTCAAAGAGTTGTCGTGCTATATATGTATTTTATGGCGGGCAAGAATTAAAGGCAGATATTTCTTTGAATTCATCAAAATCTATTTTGTAATTAGTAAGATGTACATTTTATGTTATAGTAAATAGCGTATTATAACTTTGATGACCGTTTCAGCCTTTATAATGATAAAATTTTACCAGAGACCTCGCTTTATGGAATTTGAAAATTGCGAAATTTGAACTTCTCATATTAGTTTTGGAGTGAAATTAAATTTTATTTGTCGTGGATTATATATATTTATTCACATCTTTTATGATTAAGATCACAAATGCGCCACAGAAAATTTATTGTTATGTAAGTAGGATGGTGCGTTTTGTGTCAAAACAGTCGTGAGTGATATATATTTAGAATACTTAATAATATATTTGCGAAATAAAATCAGGATATGTTTCTGCGAACACTTTTTAGCTGTGTTTACATCATTTATTACTTGTTGACCTTTTATTAATTACTCCACCATTCTTAGGAGAAATATTTTCTACTGATACTGGTAAAGTACGTGAACCACAAATCGAAATACTAAAATAAATTGTTAAATCACTTGAAAACCACGAATTATTGATTAATTAATAGCTTGTGACGGCGAACGTGTGATGAACGACCTGAAATAGAAAGCTTGTGATGAAATTCTAAGAAACATTGAAGTTAAGTCAGTCTATGACCTTAGCGAAATCAAACCAAAGAATCCCAACTATTTTACAATGCTAGTTACAGCTACTTCCATTTACTGAAATTATTGCGGTATCGGATGGTTGACGGATTTTGGATGTCTTTGGCCTTTGAACCTTATGGCAACTTTATACCAACTACAGACCTTCATAAGGCACTTGATTTAGGAAGTAGAGAACTTGGAGCAACTCAAAAATGTTTAAACAATACGATTAACTGAGTTTGGAGATGTTTTAGAAAGAACATATTAATATACTCGCTAAAGATGAAAAGAATCCGACTCCGTTCATTTTATGGCTTTTGGCGTACCCGTTTTGCTTATCTCAAGTGGATATGGAATTTATTCTACTTTAACGATTATTAGTTTTCGATTTGTTCTTAATGACAAGAATTTTGAAAAGGTTTAAAGTCCACAGCGTCAATAAGGAGAAAATAACATAAAATAGAGTCACAAATACAGATTAAATTCCAGCTTTTGATGAAACTTGGGTTACGCATTGCATTGTTAGTGTCTCTAACCTTTTGAATCTTATCAAAAATCATCAGCATCTCTCAATTCACAATTAAAGTTCACAGATACTGGAGCATATGTTCGGATTCATTAGAACTAAAGGGGTCAAATATGTTATTATAGATCAGTAACTAATTATATCGCTAGAGAGTACCATTTTGAAACTGAAGCAAAAAGATACCGGAAATAGACAACTTTTGAAGTCGAGAAATTTTCAACCCTATGTGAAGCTGAATGTAAATAACTGTATGAACTTGATAATAGTGGAGAGTTACTTATATTCGGACCTGCTAATCCAAACGAAGAATTAAATCCAGAATTCGCTCATGCAATTATTTGTGATCTCAAGAAGATTTGGAAACATGTAGAATAGACTATTTAAACAGAAAGCTTTATTAATGATAACAAGTCATGGTAGAATGAACTTGATAGAGTACCCAACAGTTATTAACAAGACCGGCAAGACAGATGTAAGCTGGAAAATATTATATGAGAAACTGAGAAAATTTTTGCTTCCAATATTTTATAAATTTTGCTAATTATATCATAGTATTCTTTTTATAAAATATTAATTCAATCCAGTCAGTGGTTTCCTTACAGTAAAAACTACACCATCCTAGCCAAGTAAAAATTATATATATTTTAATAATACTGCTAGATAGGTATATATAGTGTTTTGGAGTGTTAATATTAACTTAGTGATTTATGTTGTATAACTTAAATTACAAGCATATTTTGAAGCATATTATTTTGAAGTTAATTATAAAATTCTCAAAAGACTAGAGAGAACTACATGATAATTTTTATAAATTTTGAGATATTGAGTGAAATTAATATATTTTCGAATAAATCACTATAAATGTGCGACAAATAAAATTCATTTTCTTTTGAATATTATTTTTAAATATTGGAATAAATAGGTGTGTAATTTGGGTGTTCTGCTCAATAGAGCTAGGTAAGCTATATTCTTCTAGTTATTTCTCATAATGGGGTCATGTTTATAACTTATCAGGTACACGATATTCCCTTACTATTCTTGTTGCTGTATAGCAGTACATTTCACGAATACTTACTTACTTACTAATTTTCAATTATTGAAGTCAATTAACTATCTTTTTAAGTCGATCAGCGTATTAAAAATTGTTGTCTAATATATGATATAAAATATCAGCTTTAATCGACTTTTATATTTTCAAGTACAGTTCTCCAAGCCTAAAATTTTGAATAATTTATTTTTATTATATTTCATTGGATAGGTTTAAATCAATATTGTAAAAATGAAGAGTTGTACTAACACTATTTATCTACAGTTCCTCGTATCAAATATGTTCTTAGTTTCCAACTTAGATACTTTAAACATCCATTGAATTCGAATATTAAAATATTTATTTGTTCGACGATTTTATTGTTCTTGTATATCTAATTAGCTGAACTAACTATAAATGTAATATGGGAGTTTGATTTCAACGGTAGCTGTTTATTTAAGAAACCGTCCATTATGTTGATTTCGATTATTATTCAAAGAATAGTAATAGGCTTATTTTCTTAAATTAAGCAACACTAGGACTAAATAATGCTGTTGGATAACTTCGTCCAGATTGTAAACATTGAATATAAGTTCACAAGAATTTTAACTCTCAAAAGTGACGAAAGCTTAGAACCAATAATTTCCAACAAAGTTTATTAATACTATAGTTTAACTAAAATATGCTATGTATTTGATGTTTGTGGCAGCTCATAGATGTCTCTCATTACTTTGTATTAGTTAAAATTTGAAGAAAATTTGTGGAATTCTATTATAACTGCAACATCCCAGTATTAGATTTTTGTTATCACTGTAACGTAAGGTCACTAATATATAGCGTCAAGATTACGCAAATATATTTCTTCTTAGTTAGTTAGTATTTACAAATATCTAAAAATAGAATAATTATCCTAAGTAATCAGTTAAATCTTATCTAACAACTGATATTAATCTATTATACTTATTAGAATACCAGAATATACAATTATTTCACACTTAATTAAATTATTGCGTTACTATCAGCAATTTATTGAATATCACAAAACGCTCATTTGCTGGATTTTCTTATGATTTAATGTAGCGTTAATTAATTTACTAAATGACACAAATAACAAGTTAATTTCCACCTAATATCGACTGTGTTCATTTTAGTCCTTGCTGATATTTTTTCTTTTTGTTGGTTTAACTACACGAGCATTAACTATAGCTAGCCAATCTTGGCAGCTTTGTTGAGTATAGATATTACCATTTATATATTTGATTGTGTTACTGCTTCAGCGTTGATTTCCATTTTACAGAAACTTTTATGATGAACTTGATTTCACAATAATACTATGACTTATGTTCTTTGTAGTGTTCGTCACCAACCTAGTAGCTCCACATACTTTGATCGATTCCAAGTCCTGTGTGAATTAGAGTTTACGAATATCATTTTACTTCATCAGAATTCCTCAAATTTCAAACGTGTCTTGTGCAGTCTAAATTCTCCCTAGTTACTTCAATTTTAGATCGAAAGCTATCTCTGTATTAGCGTGTTTGGTAAGTGGTTATTAATATAATTTTGGAATTTTGGTAAATGAAAGCTGATCAAAATCTACGTTATTCATAATATATTAAAATTATTAAATGGCATATACCGTATAATCAATATATAAACTCTTAAAAGAGCGAAAAGTTTCGTCTCAACTAATCATTAAGACTTTAGTGGCGGTGATCTCATTGTGTTTGAAGTGGGAAACAGATCTCAAGAAAATAAAAAATAATGATCGCACATATTTAAAAGGTATTAATAATAATAATCCAAAATTATCAGATTCTTCAAAATATGAGAAAAAATCATGTAGAGAACTATTTCATCCTTGCAGCAATACCTTTTTTCAAACCATTCTTTAGAGTCAATTTCTTTAATTGTTCGGATTTTAATGGATTCCCTAATAAATTGCTTTGTGATGATATTTTGAAAATTTTATTCTTCCTTCTTTGAAACTTATTATTTCGTAAAATTTCTCTGTTATTTATTGCGCTCTGTACTAAACTTAACCTTAAAAATGATGTAAATCTGAAGTTCAAGTACATACAGTAAAAAAGTATGACACAAAGTTGTAATCAAGAATAATATTTGTGTCTCTGAATATTAGGAATAAAAATTTTGAAAAATATGTTATGATTTGGTCGTTTTCTTTCAAATATTTTGTTGATTAATTGATTGTGGATTAATTGAACAGCTGTTGATTTAGTTGATTTAATGCAATTGAATTACATAATTCCTTGAATATTTTAGAATGGTAACTTTAATTGCTTCTATTATAATATATAGCAAACAATTATAACAACACAATATTGTTAAATATTGTAATTAGATTGTACTAATTAATAAAAATTAATACTAATATTGTAAAAAAATGATTAGTAATAACTAAAATATGAGTAACCTAAATATCAATTTTAATAGAATAAGTGAAACAAAAGAAATTAGTTTATTTATTAATTCATATTATTTTTCAAAAGCATAAACAAACCTTTAAGTTTCGTCTGAAAGCAATTTTGCCATGTTTGGTTTAACAAACAATCTTTGTGTGTAATAGACAACTATAAATATAACTTTAATGCTAGCAACATATTAAGGGGCATTGATATGTATGCAATGTGATGTGACTGTAATGGAGTCTAACTTAATATTTATAGCATCAGGACAATATTTATCTGGCACTATTTAAAAATTTAATGAAAATATAATAATATTGAACTCATCGTTATAATCTAGGTTTTAAAGTACACACTCTTCTAGTATTGTACTATTTATTACATCTCAAATATAATAGTTTTAAATATCAAACGTTAATATATTAAATCACGAGAAAATCGGAATATCATCATATTTGGCCTCATTTATTGCACTGCCAATAATTGTTCAAATTAACACAGTTACAATTTGTAATAATGGTCAGACAGTATCTTTACCAGAAAATCTAGAAAATATTTAGTTATCTAATATTATTATATTTGATTGTATTCAAATATGTGACGCAAAATTATATTATTCATACGGGCTTTGTTTAAATTATATATTTAATGCACAATTTATATAGCAAAATAATTCTTATACTTGTGTTGATCCATTTGAGTATAATGGAAACATATGCATCTGCAAAATAGGGTATATACTCAATATTTCCACTTGTGTCGATATTATTAACACTTTAACCATTAATTAACAACAATTTAATAATATCTAAAACTTAGTTACTTAAAATCAAGAAACAAATGATTAAAATTTGTGGTATAATACATTCTTATTAGACAAACGTATTTTTGATAATATAAGTGAGATAAAAGCTAATATATAATAAAATTCATCATAATTAGAAAATTACATAAAACAAAATTTTTCTAACACCATTAACACTATTAATGAAACTGTACTCTAACAAAATAATGTTAATTTATTACTATAGGAATATTTAACATTAATTTAAAGCGAATCATATTTAGTAGAAACAGAAATTCTTTTCATTTGTACTTAAAATACTTATACTTTTCAAACATTTAATGTAAATTCAATTACAAATACTGTAAATTCCCAAAGTTTTATAAATGGTTATGTGTTTTCTTCATATATAAAAAATGCATATATTAACATAACATCAATTGGTTAAACATTTACATTATTTGAAAATCAATAAATATTTGAAAATATTAAACTATAATTACAATCTATTGTTTTTAATAATTAAGGAAGTATTCTTACATATAGTAATACTGTTTAAATAAATTAAGTTAGTGTAGTTTCAAAAAAAAACTAAAATATTAAAATATTAAAACTTTACAAATCTCATAAACAACAATAATTTATGCATATTGCAAGTTGGTGCTATTAAAACTATTTTAAATAATTTATTGCTAGATTTAACGTTTAATAATGAATCTAAGGGAGGAATTAGTCTTATACATTCGTTAACTGGAATTCTAACTATTCGCGGCTATTAAATCTTTGGAAGTTATTTTAGTTAAAATTGTGTATCTCTTGCATCAAGATATTTATTAAATAGTAATATATTATTGGAAAATATTGTGTTTAGTGTCAATAATTTCATTATTGGTAATTCTTCATCTTATCTCATTTCATAAGTAATTAATAGTAGAGTTTCAATAAGTACAGTTTAAATAATTCAAAGTATATAAACAATATGCTTAACTACAATAATATCAACAAATGTTAATAAAATGTAGTTTGGTGGTTTAATTGCGATAGCTTCTACTTCGTAAATACGAATTGAAAATATTTTACAATATTAAGATATAATATGGAATACTTCATTTATATAATTTGGAGGATTGTTAATCGGCGTAGTAAATTAGAATCAAAGCAATGTTATGATATCACATTTGTGCATTCGTTACATCTTACAAACTTAAGTTACCTCTAATATTAATATGTTTGGATTAATAGGTTAATGTACTGGCGATCTTATATTTTAATAAAGCGATATAAATATAAATATAGATGGATTTGAAATTAATCGTATATTAATAGATGGTTTTGGTTGTATTGGATTTATCTATGCAAGTTCTAGTACAAAAATTTCATAAATAACGGTATAATTAAACATGCCATTAAATAAAGGATTGATAGCTTCTGCGTTAATAGGTATATTATATGCTTAAAATTGGACTGTTTCAAATATATAGATAATAAATTCATCAGTGTATAGTTATAATATTGCA
Source organism: Hexamita inflata (assembly GCA_963988835.1). Lineage (NCBI taxonomy): Eukaryota > Fornicata > Diplomonadida > Hexamitidae > Hexamita > Hexamita inflata. The sequence goes on along the minus strand of CAXDID010000589.1, from coordinate 77,516 downwards.
GGACTAATATGTGGTAAGGCCCAAAATAATGGTACAATAACAAATATATAGATAATCACATCTAATATAAATATAAATAATGCGTAATATCATGCTTATTGTGCAGCGATTATAGGTCTCACTTAGATATAATCAATAATTGCTATTTTAAATGTATAATCAACGCAATGTAATATATCTGCAACAAGTATAATAAATGATGCTCATGCAGGTATAATAGTTGGCGAATAATGGATAAGTTCTATATCTTCAACAGTATAAATATAGTATACACGAATAGATTAATCGCATATATGTGTTGATTCATAATTTAACAGATCATATGCAGGTATATTATTAGGAATTACATATTTTACTTTAGAAATTTAATAATCACAAATAAATAGTTCATATATTGAGAGTAGTGCTTAATATCAAGTTTATACTGGAAACGTCTTAGCTTTAGCAGGACCTGGGTCAAAAGTTATATTATCTTATATAATAATAAATTCTATAAATATTAACACAAAAAGTAATAATTAAATATATTGTGGAGGGATAATTGGGCATGCTATTACGTCTTAATCATCAATTAGTAATTTGTAACTTCTAGATAATATAATTTTACACTAAGGAATTATTTCTAACTGTAAACTAACATTAAATACAGTTTCAAGTTAGATATTACTTTTAAATTCAACTTCTAATGGTAATAATACAATTAATAATATAACAATGATTGCTTGTTTATTAAATAATTTAATAAGTTAAAGCGGATGTTGAATTTTAAGTTCAAAGAATACAAAGTGATATCATATTTTCATGTTAAGAATGAATAATTGATGTTTAGAGATGATATATGTCATAATAAATTGATATATATTCATTTCACTTCCTCGAGACGGCACAAACAGACTTCATTGAGACTTTCAAAATAATAAATATATATTCATAATAAATTTATATTAATAACTGCATTGGGTTCATTTAAACCATTTAACTGATTGTGGGTTTGTTGTCCATAATTTGGACAAAATATTGGAGCGATACAACTTTTGACCATATATTATTTCAGTTCAGTATATACTATTGTCAGCGTAGAACACTCCAGACAAATTAGAGGACTTTCGAACTAGCTTCGTGACAACAAGTTGGAACGAATAATTAAACGTAGTATCCACGATCTAACAACATATTTTCATGTAGAAATTCTTTAGTTAGTTAAAATTAAGTGATTAAAAGCTAATTATTCCAAATAAAAAAGTGTTTAATTAACTTTTAAACCAACAACTTTGATTTGTATTATATTCGCCTCACTTTTGTGTGTGAAAACGTTGAAATAGACAACTTTTATTTTTGATTGGGCTTGTCATGTTCATGAAGTGAAATGTTCTAAAATTAAATAATTTATTTACATATATAAATAACAACTGAAATATTAACATTCCAAGCACATGAAATTTCACTTAAATTTTGACGACCTGGATAAGCCAAATATGTCTATTTATCAATGCGCTACCATTCTACTCTTAGCTATTAGTAAGAATTTCAACTATTTTGCTTTGTCATATTTCTTCATTGTTCGGAACATGCCAAAAACCCACATTCAGTTAACGTTTCTTTTTCTGGTTCTTCTTTTTATAGCAGAAAACAACGACAGCAACAATAACAATTATAACCACAGCAAATGAAACAGAAACTGCAATTGTAACGGCCGTTTTATTTTAACTCTCATTTTCGCAGGTCCCGTTAACGAGTTTTTACCACAGGTGGCGACATGAATTAATGAAATAAGTTGGAATGAAATAATTTAAATATTATTCATAACTATGTATAGTTCCAAAGAATATTAAGTATTTTTTGCTTTTCACATCTTTTCACAATACACTTAAAAACATATTTGTGTAATTATATCATAGTACAAATATGAATACAAACTAAGAGCGACACACAGTAATATGATATATGAATTACTAATTTAATTATTATTGCACAGTATCACTCATGGTGTCTTTATTCAAAAGTAATGTTTATTTGGGTATTGGTGTCATGAAATGCATTATTTTGGATTGGAACCATTCAATTCTGAGTTACAGGAGAAATTCTTAATGGGTAAGATACAGTAATATTTTTAAACTTTTTTTGGAATCTTGGAGTGAAATTTTCTAAATGTTATGCATTATGTACCCTTCGAAATATTAAAGTAAAATAATCTTAGAATTTTTCTTCTCTCCTTACCCTTCATAAAAGTGTTATTTTGGTCTTTTCTAATTTCCCTTGACTACTAGAATCAATCTGATGCACCATGTTATAAATATACGTAGCTGTATTAGATATACGGCATAATGTAACTGCAGTCTCAATAGACTTTGAAAAATGATTAAAAATTTCACATCCCAAAAATATCGAATAAGTTATTGAATACATCAAAGTTACTATTACAGTGTTATTTCTTTTCCGGTAATCCGAGATTATTTACAGATTTAAAATGAAAGTAAAAAGCCACTCATTTAATCATTTTTCTAACAATAATATCTTTTCAGCCAGGGTTGTTTTTACTTTCAACAAAAAATGAAATGTTAAGGGAATTTTATTATTTCTTCAAAAATTGTTAGTTGGGTTGTACCTATATTATTAGCATACATGCAGCTTCCATTGTAGTTCAATCAATGGACTTCTTAGACTTTCATGATAATTTAAATCACCAGAATACAATCCGAAATAATTGAAACACACCGATAAGATATTATCATTGTTATTGATATTATATCTGTATTAAAATATAACAATATTGACTATTATTTCCTTTGATACTATTTTTGTGTAAATTGTTTAAGATCCTTCATCAGTAAGTACAGAGCTGATAAACAAATATTATACTAACTAATATTCAAGAACTACAAATACAGCTTTAATTTTTGTTATATTGCGAACAACACAAAATATTAGATTTTGATTTTACCAAATATAAATAGATCAAGTTAAAAAGCAATAAGTTGGCAAGTTTCCACTACATAACTATATCATATTCAATTAATAATCTTGAATTTATGTACTAATCGGAGTGCTCTCATTAGGATCTTATTTCATATTTCAATGACCTCAATTGATATTAAATAAATATTTTTGCCAATTGTAACATCTTTTACAATTATTTGGTTAAATTTCTTTATAACATTAATATACTTGTCATTCAACTCCTCAGCTTATTTGTATTGTTATAATTTAGTACTATAATAATCATTTGAGATGAAGTGGAGTGCAATCCAATTTTCAAATTTATTTAACTATTGGAACAATTTGTATCAAATATATCATAGGCATTTTTGATTAAGTTTCGTACTCGCTCAGAAATTAAGCGAACGATTATTTTAATGTGTAACATCAAATCATTGAAGCATAATTTGTGGATACTTACTAAGTTTTTCTGTATTAATACACTAAGTTTACCATTTATACTGATTAATTATATTACAACTTATTGTGAGTTGTAATATCTTGATGGAGTATGCAAGTTTGAATACTCTACTCAGCTTTTTAAAATGAGGAGACAAACATATTAAATTATACAACCAAGACATTTAAACATAGTTAATCAATTTTTAACCCAACTATTGAATCTATTATATTTTCGTTTTCTGATATTTGGAACTTTATCAGCACATTCTATCTCTCATATCTTGAAATGACGGCATTAATTATTTCAGTAAGTATCTTCAAAAAAGCTCGGATTACCGGAAAGATTAGTTCAATATTATATTTTGCTTTCATTCTCATTTCTTTAGCTTATTAACTAACAAAATTATACGAAGACCGAAACTTCTAACGTGATTAAGCTGTTGTGTTAGATGTTCAATCAACAAGATAAGCACTAGAAGGTTTCCACAGAATTGCAGAAACTAGTTGGTAAAAACTCTGAATTAGTAAAGCACTGTTTACACTCTACTTTTCTAACGTAACTAACTTTTCTAGTACAGATATAAATAATTTCACGAAGTATCCCATGTTGGTTTGTTCGTAAAGCTTTGGAGTTTTAAGTTATAACAACATTTTAGTGCCAATATTGAAGTGTTAATTTTGGAGTGTGAATGCATAATTTAAATAAATTGTTACTTTATTATTCGGGTCCAAGGTAAAACAAATTCATTCAATTAATTGCAATCCCCCTACTAATCTCGGGCCCAACTCGATTACTGTGGTAAGATCATTACTACAATTTTTATTTTCTGTTATAAATAATTTTTCCACTCTCTTTTGTTGAAGTTGTAATATTATTGAATGGCTAAATTGATTACAATCACAGTTCAAGTTACTTTATTACAGCATCATTATAGGTCAAGTGAACCTAATACAATGAATTAAAATTTAAACTTTATTTTAGTCTTAACTATCACCACGATTATTGAATATATAATAAATATTAACTTTAACTAACTACGACATATCTGCGATTAACAAGTGCCTGCTTTATTTCCCAATTAGTAGTTGCTAAATATAATTATTCAATTTTTCATTGTTTGCATTTTGGAATATAATACCTTTCACTTAATGGTAAAAATTACGGTTAATGTGTGTTTACCTGAAATTGTGCTTGGCCGAATTTTTGTGTCTTTGCAACACTTAAATCATTCTCCTTGTGATAGTTAATGCCTTTATTCGGCATTGATTGTGGTGAAGCGGATTATTGTTAAAATGTGTTAAAATATTATAATTATTACATATTTATATTCTTGTAAATTCTGTAAATTACAATAAATTATACAGCGCTAGAATTGGCTCCATTTTTTCTATATAGTCTCTAAATAGCATAATAACAATAATTTGTAAAATTCATAATTATAAATTTCCATTTCACTAATGTCGCCACCTGTTTTTTACCCATTCCCGCACGAATTGCACCCGTTTTAACCGCAATTTTTGCAAACTTTGTTTATTCCGGCCCCATTTTAACAAACGCACTAGTTATTCACGTATTTACTGTCACCGAATTCAGAACACAGAACACATTTATTGTTTATAAATAGTTCAGGACACGAAGAACAAGAATTATTTACATAATGGAGCAAATGTTGAGAACAGCACTGCTCAGAAGTACATGATATTTACCTGCACTTTTCACCGTCAAAAGCCGAATATATCGGACACGGCTCACAATTTGAGTTAATAAAGTGGTGATTCGCGTTGTATTGCTGACAGCACTGCTCAGTACTGCACGTTCTACAACTATTGTGAATAAAATGAGTAACGCTGCTCTAAGCCTAACAACACTGCTCATTGGAACACACACACATTTTGTAACCAGAATCAAATTCTGTATTTTGCGGACAAGAAATGCAAGCACCATTTATCAAATGCAGTCTACGATCAACTTACTAACAGCATAACTCATCATTACAAACTTAACACAAATTATTCACATAATGAACGTTAGGGCTGATTTATTGACAACAACCTTCATTTTAACAACTTTTACACTGCCCATCAAGATAATGGTTTTATTCTCCCAAAGTCTAACAACAATACTCATCTTAACACACACAAATCAGTTCACCCAATACAATTTATAACTGGCCAACACAATTTCCACAATTGTTTGGAGGAAAGTATCTTAAATCAGACTAAATCTATTTACAACATTCATTGCGATTAAAACTATCTTAATACATGTTCATACAACTTTCTCTAGTGTACAGTTATATTGAAATGTACATAAGTTACATCATTATTTAAGAAGTGAAAACTAATTTTTGATTAACTTAATAATGTATTTATTTAAATATTACTGTTTTACAACATATAAAAACTATAATACAATAAGAATCTAAAAATAATAACATGACTCACTCAACAGCAACAATCCAAAATAATAGATCCATATTTTCAAAGAAAATATTGTTTTAATTAATAACAGTGATATTTTAATATTTTTCTCAACTATATTACATATTTAAAAAAAGTATATTCAATAAAGTATCAATAACAACTCACGTTAATATTGTTATTAATATATAACAAAATTTCACAACTACTCAATTTCATTTTCCAGATACTAATTCTAGGATTTTAAAATCACATAAAAGTTAAAGCAAATTGTATTAAAATTGCTAAACATATAGCTAATAAAATAAACAAATATTGATTTTGATGATCTATTTGATGTATTATATGAGTATGCGCTGAATGGTAAACATTAATACAGTAGTATGGCCGATCTTAGTTATTTTTCATTAGATCGTTACTAAAAATTTGTTTCGAACAATTAAAGTTCACAAAAGGTGAGTCTATCATCGTAAATATTATCCCATTCAGATAATCAAGATGTCTAAATATATCTGAATTTATCCTTTACAAATTTCCTAATTTTATTCCCTTGTAGAGGTAATCGGGCTAATCATAGAGTTTACACAATAATATTCCATTTGAAAACAGCGTTTATAATTGATTATCAGTAACCTTATTTAGAGTTTCTAAGTCAGAAGTAATAACATTATATTATCCGAAATTAAACAAGTATTGTACAAATGAACTTGGATATATCACAAAATCTGTAAACAATAGGTTTTAATGCGTGTGTATTAATAATACGAAATCGTCTTAAATCATATTGGTGTTTATTTCATAATAGCATGAAAGCTTGTTATAGTGGAATTAATTTGTATTAAAATCGTCATGATTGCGAAAATTATATATGTTATCTTATATTTATTTCCAGCAGTCAGAATCAAATACAAAATTAGAAACGACAGTTGACAAATTGTTTCTGGTCATTCTTCCAGCTGTTCGTTAGTTTCCTGACCATATATTTAGGTTGTTTAATTACTGAAAGGTAATATCTGACAGCAGCAATTGGGCCTCATAGTTAAATTAGGAAGAAAATATGTAATCAGTGGTCATTTCTGGATTATTGCAATCAACTTAGTACATATTATTAGTATTAAACACGAATCCGAGCCCATCGGAACATTTATCGAATTTGTATTATAATTAAGTTCTTTAAACCGGTTATATTAATTTATACTTGTTCTTATCTACATTTCTAAATTGTATTATGAGCCTTGTGTAAATGTTAATATTTTCAGTAATATATATCCCACTCACTTAACTTTCGTTTATACTAGTTCGGTCTTCTGTACAGGAACTGTAAGTTCACGCGAATGATCATTAGTTTTAGATACACCTATGTACGTTAGGCGCACCTCCGCAGCCAAGGCAACCAACGACTCGGGTACTGATGAATAGATTATATGACGTTCGATCAATCACGGCAGTCAAAATAGAAAACCGCATTGGGGCACCGCCGCATTGGACCACACCCCCACGGCCCCACACTACAATCACACTATAGCGCCCAACCCGCACGATTTGATTTATTTTACACTAATTGTTTTTCCTAAAGGATTTGAGTTGTCTGAATATATTTGTTTGAATACTTTTATGGAATATTTTTGTCTGAATATTTTTGTCTGAATAAATTTGTCTGAATAATATTATAAGTATGCGTGTTGTGCGAAAATATTAATTTGATGGCTCGCAATTGATCGAACGTCATATACCCTATACAACACCGCGGAAAGATAAATAGTAAAAAATAATAATTCAATCATTTAGTTCTATCAATATATTCTTTCAAAAGACATTTGTTCATATTATTATCTTCAACATATTAAACTAATCTTTCATATAAACCTTCTTTATGTTTTTCTATTGTCCTAACCAACTCATCATAATCACATTTCATAATTTTATCAGGTAAAGTCTTATTAAATTTATCTTATCTTATTTTATTAAGTTTTTCACTAACTGCAATTGTTCCAAATTTTTCTAAATCATCTTCAAAATATTCATATCGCCATTCTAAATCATAAAATCTTTCTTCACAAACAAACTCATCAACTATTTTCCTAATCTATTTAATATAACAAAGTTGATATAACATCTTTTACCATTAATTAATATCTAATATCATTTATTTAATTCAAAAATAATTCAAAATCACTTCAAAAACCTTCCATGCCATAATGGCGGTGCCGGTGAACACCTCATATTTATTTACCATCATTTAGATTTATTTTTATACTCTATACTAATGTGTAAGGAACCACCGGTAATTCCTTATAAACAACAACACATTCCTTAAGTATTAAACCTAAACTACTCTCAATAAACGTCAATTCAAAATTTTACGGTAAGAGAGAATTGAACCCTCAACCAACCCTGTAACAAATGAACACTCTTCCAACTCTGCCATTTTGGGTTATAGGATACTTTACAATATTTATGATAATATATTTTCTAAAGAACATTCTAAATATAAAAACAACAAAACTAATACTATATTAAAACAAAAAGAGTCAGTCATTTATATTTATCCTATTTGGAGTGGTAAAATCATATCTGTAGTGTAGATTCGATTTTGGAGTGGAAAGGGTAGATTTAAATTTTGGAGTGGTGTAGTGTAAAAGTAGTGTGAAAATTTGGTGGAGTGGAAGTACCCGTGAAAATCACTTTTAAAAATTTTTGGAGTGGGAAGGGTAAAAAATAAAAAAATAAATAATCAATCTCACCATCCAATAACTAACCACGAATACACATTACTTTCATTACCACCACTATTAGCATAGTCAGCGGTTATAGTAACATCAGTTAATGATGCAATTGCATAACCAACATCTGCACCTCCACCTGAATTAGTTGAACTTACAACACTTGCAAATTTCGCATAAACACATGCCGAAAAAGGTGTTGCAAAAGTTACTTTCTTCTATCCTCCCGCACTTCCAACATCAACTTCACCCCATTTTAAAGTAATAAATCCACCAATAGTCATTGAATAGTTATCGGCATAATAGTTTTCAATCTTAATAAGTCCATTAAATTAATTTTATAAGTTAGTTATCAATGTACTTTAATTTGTATTCACACCTATAACTGAAGCCATTTAATTTTATAAAGTTGATATATTTCCTTTATTAGTTGTATTATCAGTTTACAACACACTCACAGAATTAGTTAAATTAGTTATTGATGTTGCATTACTACTATTAATTTAAATCTAAGATGCCTAAAAGTTTTAAAGACTTGATATATTATTTGTTTGAGTCTAATTAAGTTCATCTATCTAATTGCATCTACTCTCAACAACACCTACTCTTGATATTATCTCAGTAAGATCTTTTTAACCAATCTTTTCATTAAATAATTAAACAATAGACTTATCTTCAAATTAATTCAAAGTCGTATTAAACAAATGCAAAAGCATTCTATCAGGATTTATAATTGTTTTCTATGACATCAAAATTATTCTATCAGGCACCGCACCATATTCATTGTTAGCACCAAAATAGATATCCACTTTTGGATTTATAATCATAGACTTGTTCTAAACAAACCCATTTATCTTATCCCAATGTAAAGTTGGATCATTCTATATTTAAAACCAACCGTCTTAAGGTTTATTCCAACAATTCATTATAGGAGTCCAATTGTTTGTTAAAGTTTCTAAAGCCACAACTCTTGTTAATTATCCATTCACACCACCACTAAGTTATGAAATAAGTGTATCCTGATTCGTGTTCACACTCTCTATTGCAGTACATCTATTCTATATATTAGGCATGTCAACATTTTCAACAACAGTTAGTCTATTTGTTATTTCTGTAAGATCAGTGTCAATGTTATCTAATCTTTATTTATACACCTCACCTGATGTTTGATCATATTATTCTAAAATATCTAATCGCCCATCTTATAATTATTATTAAGCATCAATATCTCCTTTCGAATATGTATCCTTTGCATCAGCCTTAGTTTAACTCAATCCTGTTATCAAAGCAGTTAAAGCAGCATCCGCAGCAGCCTAAGAGGTTATAAACGTTTTTAACTTCCCTAACGCATCATTGGCAGTCGTTTATGCATTAGTTGCCTTTATCTCAGTCTATTCCTCTTTAACAGTTAAATCCGCAGCAGTTCCTTTAAGTGTCTATATATCAGTTGAGTTTTCTAACATACTTACTTCATCTTAAATTTATTTAGTTTTTATTTCTTCTATCACAACCGTATTCGCAGTGTTCTATGCCTCAACCTCTCCAACAGTTATTAATATGCCATCTATTTTTAAATTCTATTCTGCAATTTTAAGATTAGCCTCAACTATATCTACAGCCGCCTTTCCCGCCATTGCAGTTGTGACAGCCAAATCAGTTCCCATTAATGCAACAGTTGCCTATATAGCCGTTATTTAAGAATCAGTTGCAAATCCTTTCAGATCATCGTGTACAACATAATCTTTCATAATCAATTCTACATCCTCCTTTAAAGTCTCCGTTGTAGTTCTAATTGCCTAATTAAATATAATCTAATTATTCATAAAACTATTTAATTAAGTAAAATTCAAATTTATATCATTTATCTATTATTATAAATCTAAATATTTATCCAACACATCCTTATTAAAAATTGTTTAATTTCCCTAAAATAATTCTAAATCTTATATCCTAATTATGTGTGATTCAAATTGATTTATAAATTATTAATTCTATTCATATTGATCTGCAAATTTATCTATGAACTATTGATTTTATATTTATTAGTTTTCTTTAAAAGATTGTAGTTCAAATAATTGATTCTATTTAGTTTCTAAATCTTAATTGATTTGTTTTAATGCCTTTTCAACATCTATATTATTTAAAATTATTTTTTTACTTTTAAGATTATTTATTGTAATGTTATCAAATATTTCATCTTCTATTTATTTAACATCAAACAACATATTAGTCTCACCTGTTAAAGTATTCACATAATATGATTATTGAGTTTCTCTATTATCGAATGTTATTTTAGAATTTTGTTAATCAAAACTTATTTTCTAAACCCCATTCAATATACTATTGCATTTCAAAATATTGGTATTAGGTTATGATAATATTTTCAATCCACTCATCATACTCATATTTTCACTTTCATTTTAGTTAGTCATTTTATTCAGTTAATAAAAACATGAACAATCAAAAAGAACACATATTTATTAACTCATATGACACATGGCAATGTGATATACTTGAACTGCACGAATCCAAATATATGAAAGAAAAAGTAAAAGACTGTTACATTAACATTTTCTACAATCCTGCAAATCATCTATTATTCTTAACACAATTGGAAAACAAAACGGCTCAACAAACTTTACATTCACTTTTATCACTACAACAATATATTCAAAAGAAGGATTTAGAAGTGGATATTCTGACAATCGTTACAGACTAAGGAAAAGAGTATTATAGTAGTTATGATGATTATTTAAAAGAACACAACATAACTCACCGTACAGTATTATTTGATGATCTATAATTGGCACCAATCAATTCAATGTGTCGCTATATTCGTCAACAATTATAATAGAGAATATAAGAGGAATTCAAAAGTATTCCGAATAATGAAGATGGACAAATATTAATAACCAAATCAGACTTAAATAAAATAATTAAATAATTTATAGAATACCACAATTTCGAAAAGAAAATTCCGTTATTCAAATAAGTACCCGCATTAATAACAAGAGAATAAGTAAATGAAATAAATAAACTCAAAAGAAATTTAAATAAAGAAAAAGATAAAGATAAATAAATAGGAAACATACAGACAGGTGATTTCGTACGAGTATTGTTATTAAAAAATAAATTAGAAAAGTAAAGAGAAAACAAATGGTCAAAAGGTATTTATCAAATCATATACAAAATAGGTCAATTCTATAACCTAATTCCTGTTAACTATAAACTATAAGAATATGCATAGGCGTATAAAATAGACACACAACCATAATCTGAAACTCATACTAACAAACACCCATACTTTGGAGAACCTGTTTATTTTAGAAAAGATTATTAAATTAAAGTTATAAATGCAGACATTGATAAAAATTAAAAATACTATCCATATGAAATGGAAAACACCAACTTTTATACATTCGATAAAATAATATCCTGTATCGACGACAATGGAAAGAAAATGATAAACCAAAAAGAATTCTTCTACAATCAAAAGAAATACAATTATAAAATATTATAAAATAAGTAAGAATTCATCATCAAACCTTATGCGATCAAACCAATGGATCATTCTTTAGTTATGCCGATTGAAGATAACTATTGGAATGGAACCGAATTACCATTATTCTATAAACCTATTTTGTAGTATTTGTGAAAAAAAATATTTAATTAATTTAATACTAATAATTTAATACTCAATATATGAGTCATTCTTTTTTCTCTAAATTCTCAGTTATGATCATTTGTCCTGTTGAAATATCTATTGACACAAATTGATCAAAGAACTAATACACTTCAACAGTTGCCTTCTCACATTGAGGTAATAAACCTTTTACAGTTGAATCTGCTTTCACAACCTATTGGTTGATATAAGGACTTAAACAATATTTCATCATAATTTTCTACATCAAACTATAGTACCCATCACCAACTACATCAGTGACTTCATCCATTGAAAACATTTCTAAACTCGAAATCACAAACGCATATTTAGATAACCAATTATAAATAGTTGTTCCTCCATTACTCAATCCAAAACTAAATTATTGAGTTTTATTTATACTTCTTAAAGTCTCTTAATACAATTGATATAAGTTGCTAATAGTAAATCCATTCATTAATGCTTCAACTGCGGTTCCTCTAATAACATTATAATCACTAAAGAATACAGTATCAGTACAAATTGGTATATTCTTAATTCTTAAATTTTCATTTGCTATCAACTAATCGACAGTAAATGTGCTCCAAAATCCATGCAGATAAGATGAATCATCTGCATTCGCATCGTTTTAATAAATACATAATGCTGTTTTCGCACTTGAATTGTGACCATTGTTTACATAATTAATTTGTGTTGCATCTAAAGAATGTTCTAATGGGAATTGTTCATATCTAATATATGGTTAGATAATTTTATTCTTTTCATTCATTTTAGTTTATACAGACTAACTCTATTTAGAGGCAATAAATAATTGTATATCACCAATACCGGTTGTCGCTTCATCAAACACATCCTTTGTACCAAATAATTTTGCAACAGAATAATTCTAAAGTTTAACTCTGAACTAAACTTCTTATCTTGATAATATAGACGGATAGAAATTGTTATCTAAATCAAATACTTAATTCAAAACATTCAATGGAAGAATGAAGTCATGTCTAAATACATAATTGGAACCAATCTTATAATTTGCTATTAGTTTATTATTAGGACTAACACAATGATCGAATACTGGTTGGTCACCATCAAACCATGTTTTATTCATAGTATCTTGATAAGTTGGTGATAACACAAATTGATTGAATCCTCTCCATCTATTCATAAGTTCGTCTGTCGCATTTGTATTTCCATAATTAACTGTTGTGGAATTCAATATTCTTAATGCATTCATCGCTGCTGTACATACACATGTTGTTTCACCATAAACATCAGTACCACTATTATCAGTAATTGCTGTCTTATATATAAATCCATTTTTCATAACATATCTTCCTAAATTCGCCATCGGAATTGAAAATTGTACTGTATATTTAATATAACTGTTTGTTGTACTAATGACAGAATCATATCCTGCCGACATATTCCAATGGAATGTTTATCCTCTACAATGATTGAGTAAACCTGTTGTAAAATTCAAATTGTTTGTTCCCTATAATGGAATGTTATAAATTTTTAATCCTGAACCATTATTAGATTCAGATACATAAATAGTATCTCCTAAGTTTTCTATATGCTGCACGTTCGCTGGTATAATTTTTGCTTATATTGACATTTGTTTTCTATAATCAAAAAATATTACTAATTTGAAATTCAATTTATACCTTAATACATCAATCTCCGTTGATCACTGCTTCTTACTCTTAAATCTATTGAATAGTCCACTCAATGCTCCTGCTCCATCATTAATCATTTTACCTCCTGGTAATGATCCAATAATTCCTTATATAGGTTTCTTTACAACAGTCCAAATATTTTTGAACACATTTTTGAATTTCTACCATCCGGTTAATCTCTTAGTCGCACCATTCAAATTCTTTTCAGGTAATGCAACCATTTAATCATTTAATGTTCTATAATCATCTCTTAATTTTCCTAAATTATTTAATGTTTCAACAGTCTATCTGGCTGCTGGTTTAAAATCAGTACTTACTGCTTGATCAATCAATTTATCGGCGGTGTTATTTACTCCGTCTCTTACTGTTCCCCACATACTATCATTCATATTTTCATTATTAAGAAAAAATTACTTACATACAACATATTATCTAATTGTAAATATTTGTTCAGGTCTTAACTAACAATCTAATCAATATCTTTGGTTTATGATCAAATACTTCAACTTCTGTTCTTAACCCATTTTAATATTAAATCTTAAATGTTCGAATCTTAATTCTGAACACATTACTTTCCGAAACTTTAATGAATGAAAACACATTATTATTTAAACTTGATATATTGTATTAAGATGCTGACGCATACTCACGGAATTGATTGTTAAAATTAATTTTATAAACATAACCTGTTATAAGAACATTCGGATCATAAGGATCTAACTATATAAATCCATTCAATTAACTAACTGCCATATATGATGGTCTTGTTGTGAAAGTAAAATTATTAATAATATCATTTGTATATAAATACATTTATTATTTTTGATGGGCTTTGTTTATAGACTCACCATCAATAGTCTTATGAATAAAATATTATTGTTTATAAAATTTAATCTAAATCATAAACTAATACTTGACATTATTTCCTTTATCATCTTATAGTTGTACTTCAATAGGTCCATTACTATTAATAACGCAATGTGTGTCAAAAGTTTTATTCTGATACTCTAAACAACAGGGATGTAATACAGTTAGTATGTTACTGTCAAATTGAACTTATCCATTTACAAAAGTTGATAATCCTGCATTAATTTTATTGCAAACTAATTTATAATAAAGTGGCCGATATATATTCTCTTTTAAATTTGTTAAAGGTGTTATTTCATTTTTATTTCCTACTTCTTTTTCTAAACCAAATGCTTTGTACAAATTGCCTGAAATTGTTATTTTTTCCGTATGTTCATCAAAATCTATTGATAGAATATTATTCTCATCACTATCAATTGTAAAATATGATGTAACAGAAACATGATCATCAGTCTCTAATGATTGAATATAATTTTTAAACTACTCAACGGAGGTTAAATTTTGTTAGAATATTTATATGGGAATAATATTTGAATTATCATCATATATAGTTATTGTTCCTGTTAATTTATAGATTTCTTCAGTCAATCGTATTGAAACTAAACTGATATAATCGTCTTGACCATAACTTAATTATTGAATTATTGCTTTACCATTTAAATCTGATAACGATGTATCTAAAGTTGTTTGAACTGATTCTTAATAGGCTCTATCTTTATATTATTGTATACTCATTTTTAAGTGTTGAAAAAATAATCTAAAATATATTCCATGTTCATCATTCATCACTCATCGTCACTAACTTATATGTTAAGAGATTTTAAATAAGGATTTTATGTTTAAAGAGGTTTCTTTTTCTTTTAAGGTATAGGTTCATTTTATTATTAATTTTATTTAATCTTTTATGGAACTACTTCCTATTCATCAACAATAATAGGTTTCTATTTTTCTATTTTCACTTCCTTTATTTCTTTTATTTCTTCCTTTATTTCCTCTTTCTCTTTTATTTCCTTTTGTTTTTCTTACTTTTCCTATTACCTATTCAATGTTTCTAATATTTATTTAAGATACTCAATATGTTAATCTTGGGACTAAACTTACGATTAGTATTGAGGTTAAGGTTAAGATTAAGATTAAACTTAAGATTAAACTTAGGCTTAGGTTTTAGGTTATCTTGGCTTTTGTTTATCACATGTTGCTCTCCATCCTTATTTTGTCCATCTCCATGTCTTTCCTTCAATTGCGTCAGGGGTAATATTTTTATTTTGTCTCCAATCTAATACTTTTTCATCTTCCATTCTATTTTATATTATCAAAAAATAATATAAATATTAATATTCAGACACATGTTTTCAGACATCCACTTGTCAGTTTAACCGTAATCTTTAATATATTTTATGCTAATTGAAGTAAATCTTTAGTTGAATTTGAATCAATAATTTGATCAATCTTAGTGTCAATAAAACATTCTGCAATAATTTGAGTTGTAGAAGTATCTGTTATAAGTGCATTTCTCAATTATAGTTTGACGTTATATTTTTTCAATTCACCTGCTTGGAATTCATTTTTCCAAACATATTCTGCCAATGCACATAATTAAGTTAACATGCTATTAATTTGATCTGTGGTAATCTTATCATTAATATATTTTTTGATAACCACTTGTGAATAAGTATTAAACTTTTTCAAATTAGTTTCTTCATCAAATTTGACCATAGAACTTTTAATAGAATTATAATCACTTTCAATCGTAACACTATTTGTTACTTATGTCTTGGTGGAATGATCTAATGGACATAACTAAATCTAATCAACTTAATGTTCTTATAATTCAGTTGATGTGCCGGAATTTTATTTAATGGTTGTTATAATAGGTTTATCTGGATACATTTTTTCTATTGTCAAAAAATTATTCCCTTGCCTTGCTTCTCTTAATAGTCACTTCAATACTTTATCAAACCCTAATCGTATACTTTAACTCGGTCTAATAAGGATATACAAAAAGTTATGAACATATTTTTATTTCTCTTCTCCTTCTGCTTAGAACCCAATAGTATCCTTATATAATTGTACAAATTCCTTTTCACCAAAAGTTGGACTTTCTAATCCTGTTAGATCATCGAATGATGCTTTAACTTTATCTATCTTCATTCCTGTAAAGAATAACATTGCATTCATCTATGTCTTAAACGAATAGAATGTATTACCTAATGAGTGAAAACTTATTGCTATAAAGAATATTCCCATATGTCTACGTTTACATAAAGTTTTATAGAAAGTGTTTTCTAAAATATTGGTAAATAAAGATGTGCCTGAACAATCATCTATCATCATTATTATTTTGTTTCTTCTAATTAAATATCCATCAAAAGATAGACCTAATATTTGATACAACTTTGAAATGTTACTTTTAATTTAAGGATTAGTTTCTTTAGTCTTTAGTTCAGGATATTCTTTTTTGGTCTTTTCAATTTACGTAATTATGGTTTACATGTATGCAAATATTTACTCATCTTCTTTTGTATTTACGTTATTTTGTTAGTCTGTTTTCGTAAATTTACTTTCTTTACAAAAATTACGTAAATGGATTTACAGTTCTAATACGATGTTAATAATATTTACCATCTCTTTTATACTATCGCATAAGTCAATAATATTTTAATTTTCATCTCCGTCAATTAGTATTTTATCTTTTTATTTCTTTAAAGTTCTATCACTGTTAATGGATGGACTAATATATATGTGATGAGTAATTGGTCCGTTGCATAAAAATGGATTGTCTAAATCGTAAGTTGATTTATTAGAATATTCTATAACTGCTTCTTCCATCTTTTACATTTGATAAGTTTTTCCAACGCCTGGGGCTCCGAATAAGGCTGTCAGACTAAAGGAACAAATTGGTATTTTACATCCTGGTAACATAACTTATTCATCTGACTTTATATTATAATTATTATTATTCATTCTTGATTTACTTTTAGAGAAAAAATAATATTAATATAAATAATTGTATTCACTTTTTATACATGTTATTCCATCTATTTTATACTGCATTCATGTTAATAACATCTGAAAGAAGAACTTTTCTTCGTTTACCTTAATTTAATACTAACTCAATATAAGGTTAATTGTTTTAATTATATTTTATTTCTATATATCTATTAGTGTCTTTATTATAAACTTTTGGTTGTTCTGAATTAACAATATAATAAGCATATTTTGCGTCGGGTATATCTAACTTATAAGATTCAATATTACCATTTATTTTAAACACATTCAATCCATCGTTTATAACATTCTTTTCTCTCTTTATTACAGGCTTCTCTTCCTATTATTAATTCTAAGTATTAGTTTAGTCAAATTCTTTATCTTACTCTTCTGCAATTTATTTTTGATCCTCATGTTCCATAAATATATTATTCTTAAATTCATCCATTGATAATTGAAATTCTTCACCAACTGTATCATTATACTATTAGAGTTCATATTCTAATGCGTCTTCTGCCGTTTTATAACTTATATTTCCATTATTATAATCTTACTTTAATCCGTCAACTGCTCCTGTGAGGGTATTTTATGCGTTTGCTAATATTTAGTCTTCATTAGGATTAAGTTTTAAGAATTAAGATGCACCATGATATTCTGTAACATATTGATTCATTTGATTTATCACTTCATCTAAATTTTATGCTGCCTAATTCTTATCATTAAAATATTATTAAACAGATTGATCATCTGTTGGAGGTTTTTCAATAAATTATATTAAATTCTATTCTTTTATTTTCAGTTCATCTATTTATTTCTTTTTATTTTTTAAGGCAATTACATCTGAATCTTCTATTGGTAAAGAATCCATTTTTCTTTTATATTCTGTATAATTTTATTCAACTTAATGTACTTTATCTTATATCTAATCAACCATAATTTTCTATTTTAATTATTACTCTTAATATTATAATTACTCTTATTGCTGTTTGATTTATGCATTAAACTATAACTGTTATTGACGTTCAATTTCCATCTATTATCTTTATTTAGTTTTCTGAACATTTAATTCAATATAATATTGTTAGTCCAATTCTATTAAATGATAGTTTTCATCAGTAAATGATATAGAAATACCGTTTATCAATTATTGAGTTGTTATTGTTGATTGATTTGGTGCAGTGATAGTCACTCTTGTACCTGGAAATTAGTCCAAATTACTTCTCAAAATATTATACTAATTTTATTAATTTTCAAATATAGTTGTTTCATTTAACAATGGACATAACACATTAACTCTTCTAATAAAGTTTGAATAAAATTTAATAGGAAAATTTACTCTATAATTGAATGATCCATCACTTTATTCTTATGTATCTTTGACTGAAATCATTTCTGAATCATTTGTGCCTAATAATTTTTACAACCAATAATTGTTTGGACTACTTGATTATAGAATTTATATGGATGTTGCTTGTTTAAATATTAATTATACGGTTTGAAAGTTTTTAATTGATAGTGCATTATATGTTACAATAGGTGTTGGATTATTTTCTTTTGACATAAGTTTTAATTGTATCATATTGCATATGTCTATGATGTATGCAAATATATCATCTCTTATTCCGAATGTCCCTAAATTGACATCATATGATTGATTATCTATTGTTACTTTGATTATTGAATTGTCTATCAAATTTTATGGAACAACAAATGTTATGTTAGGTTATATGTTCAGAATTTCTTTATCGATTTCAAATATCTGAGGTAAGTCTTATGAAAGTGTTTTTAGGAATTCATTATTTTTGGTTCCTTGGTAGTATGTTTACATTTTATATTTGAATTTAGAGAAAAAATATTAAGGTCATTTATTTAAAAATTACATATAAATAAGATTTTAAATTTTAGTTTCTAAATCTTTTAATTTCTGTTCTATATCTGCTTTATTATCGTTTATCATTTAAAGTAGTTCTGGTACAGTTGGGTCTGCCATTTTGATTTAGATAAAAAATAATCTAATATATATCTTATATTTTTCATTCTAAATTTATCTATTTATTTTCAGTATAATAATTGATTGCCTGTTCGATTAGTTCATATAATTCATCTACCCCTGAATAGAACCAATTGCCTATCATATATTTACTATGTCTCTTACAATTATAATTTGCTTACTCTCTAACATATTTAAGAACATCTTTTGAGTTTGGAACGTTTGAGTATGTTTTTATTACTTCCATTCCTTAATTATTTCTATCTGTTGACAATACTGCTCTGATATAAGGATACAATTTGAAACATTATTATCCATTAGGGTCTAACATTGGTTTTCCACATATTAATGTTATAGGTTATGGTTTCATATATATACGTAACTCTTCACTTGCTTGAATGGATGCTTTAGTTTCAATAATATCTTGTTTAATTTCTATAATTTTATCTTATTTGTCTATGATTTGATTCTATTTGTTTAATTTTTATTTTAATTCTTAATTCTCTATTTATAATTTATCAATAATGTTTTAGAGATTTATTTCTGAATCTTTGTTTTGAATTTAACTTTCAATAGTAATGTTTTGTAAAACAATGTTCAGTAAACGGGAATATTGAATGAATTTTGATGGATATAACCATGAAATGAATAGAGGAAATAAGTCTTAATGAATATAGTAACCGGTATAGTCTCTGTTTGTTTGTGCTTGTGCTTTAGACATTTTATAGTATAATTAGGAACTTCCAACATTGGACTCTCCTATAGATTTGAATTCTTCTAATATTGCTTCAGTTGTTTTCAAATTGATAAAGTTAATCATTTTTGATATTGGATTCAATTATGATATAAGTGTGGAACAACATATGAAGTTATCTTATTTATTGAATACTAATTTCAAATCTCCATGTTGGGCTATGGCTAATATATCATTGATGTCTTCGATCTTGGTATTGTTAAAGTTAATGGTATTTTACATTTATTTATATATAGTTAAAAAAGTCATTAATTTTAAAAAGGAAGGTGCAATAATGCACTCTCCTCAATTTTAGAAAAGAAATCAGTACTTCCATTTTTGGACTCACTGAATAAATTACAGAGTCCAATTTTGGAGTCTGAAAATATACTTATTTTAGAAAAAATAATATTATCAATTCAATTCAAATTCGTGTACTATTTTTCCATCCGAATCTTTAAATATAACTCTATGCTTATTAATATCTAATGTTATACCTTATAAAGTTATTTCCATTGATTAACCACATTTTCTGTATAGATTTTCGTCTATTTATATTGTATTCATTTATGTATATGAAAAAATAATTCAATATATATTTTTCACATCTATTCTATTAAGTCATAGTCAATTTCTTTAGTAACTTTCTTTTCCTTCTACTTGTATTCATCTAATTTCAATTTCTTAATAATTTCTGGTCTAATACTAAATACTAAAGATTGTGGATAGAATAAGTTTCCATCCTTACTCTTCTATTATTTGTTTTCAATATCTACATATACATATTATATTTTTGGTTTGAATTTTAATGAAAATGTTGAATCCTTTGGTTCTATCTTTTTAACTGGTTTCATATTTGAATCAGTAAATAATATCATCAATACTTTAATATTATATCCATATTGAGTTTAATATGCTTCCTTGGTGTTTAAGAATACTCTGACTGAGGCAAATGGTAATGAACATAATGATTGAATTATTTTTACTTTGGTAAGGAACTTTGGAATGCTATCTGTTGGTTCTTATTCGACTATCTCTTCTACTTATTCAAATTCTTATTCCTCTTCAAAAGAGTTGTTAACTTGCGGTTATGCTGTTGGTATTGATTGAGTCTTTGGTGATACAATTTTAGATTTCATATTCATCTTCTGTTTTCTTATAGATAAAAAAATGTAAAAAATAAAATTAAATATTTCATTTTGAGTATTTGGCAAAAAATAAATTATTGAGAATCACTTTGATGCGATTCTTAATATACGTTACATAAGTTCTATATCACTATTTATGGACCATCTTTTTGAAATTTAATCTACATCCAATGATTATATTTTTTCTATTAAATTATTAATCTCACCTTAAAAGAATTTAATCTTTTATTCCTCATTTGTATTATTTAATAAATTTTGAATAGAATTTATATGTTCAATTATAAATTTTCTTTTCATTTCATATTCTAAATTCTTCTATAATAATTTTTCTTAATAATAATTAACCTATTCTTAAAAGTATTTAATATTTTATTCTTTGTTTATTGGATTGTAATTCCTTGTATCAATATCATTTGTATTCATTTTATATAGTTAAAAAAATATATTACTTTTTATTTTTCAATTAATTAAATCAAAAACCTAATAATTCAGTTACATGATCTTTAACATATTAATAATTCTTTTCCTCTTTAATATCTTTATCATCATCATATTCGTACATAAACGATTAATTCTTATTATTCCTTAACCATTTTAATGTTTTATTATTTCTATATTATTAACCCATTACATATTTAGTAATAGTAAATAATTCATAAAATATAGGTTTTAAATAATTTAATATAAGTAATGTGTTTTCAAAATTAAAACATGGAGCAGTTTAAGTATCCATTATATAAGAATGAGTATGTTGGATTGATGGAATATTATATAATTCCTTAATTGTCCATACTGATCCATAAATAGCAAACCAATTTGATGCCAACATAAAAAGAATTTATGTTATATTATAATGATATGCATCTATTTCTATTTGATGAGTATTTTCTTTTATTATTTATTCAATTATTGTTGCATCTTGATTAATGGAATATAATTATTGAATAGATTTGATTAATTGTTCGGTTTGCATGTTTGTTTATATAGAAATAAAAAAATTACTTTTTACTTTTTACTTTTTACTTTTTACTTTTCATAAATCTTATATATCTATAACCTAACGATTATGATGACTATCTAATAATGAATATTTCCCATTATTTAAGTTTACTTTTCTATAATGATTTTATAATTTTATGTATATCTATTTATTTCCATCAATAAACATATTATCAAACTAATCAATTCTAAATTCGACTGCATCTTCAGGCAACTCATCTACATAAACCATAACAGTTGTACCCATTTTACTTCTGTTCATACAATTTTATCTTCGGGTTACATATCTTAAGTTGTCTGCGCAATTGTCAGTTGAACAAATGTTACAGTGATCTATTTGATGATCTCTTGGTCTGGGTCCTAAATATTTTAAGGCAACTATTAGGTGAACAGGTATTTGTTTATTAAATAAGTGTACATATAAATATTTATTTTTTAAATACTCTTTTACTTATGTGTTAGTGTCTTTATTGAATAGATGTCCTTCTTGTGTGACAGTATAATTTGGAAATATTAATTTGTAAATAGTAAAATATAGATTCTTATATGCTTGAGACATTATGTTTATATTTTATTGATAGAAAAAATGATATACAAAATTAAATATGATTATTAAATTTGGTTGATGACTGTTTAACAAATAATGTATGTATTGTCTTTAGGATTTAATTGTTAAGATAAATTTGTTGATGAGTTTATAGACTGTGTATAAAATAATAAATGGATACGAATGAGTAAGAGAAAAAGTGTTCAGTTTAAAAAGATTAGACGACTTATGATGAAATATGTGTACAATACGTTTGGTTATATGCTTGTGAATATTTGAAAAAATAATTTTAATATTTTCAGAACTTAACTTTTCTAATAAATGATTCTCTTGAAACATATTCATATGCTTTGTTCTTTTCGAAACATGGCTTATCTGTGCATAAATCAAATTCCATCTCTTCGTGATTAGAAAGTTTATTGTATAATTCAATTGGATCGCATTTATAGTCTGAACACTTTTTCTGAATACTTTGTGTTGTAACGCCTTTCCCTCTTATATGATAGTCTATAACCTTTTGTTGTTCCTCAGTTTCAACTTATAACTCTACTGCATAAAATTTCTTGCCTAAAAATATTGCTCTTGATGCGTGTGTTACTTCACCTTTCTTACTTTCTAAATCTGGATGGAATTAACCCATATCTTTACCTTAACGTTCACGACCATATTTTTTGAAATATGCTTCATTCAATCTTGGAATGTCTTTCTAACTCAGAAAATTCGAATCTGTATCTTAATAATATATTTTAATACCTATATCTTCGGCTGTGCACATTACTTCGTTCATAATACGTTTACTGACACTTAATATCAGTACACCAATATATGTGTATGCGGTTTGATCAACTACTTCACTTCTAATATTCACTATATATTTGTCTCCAATTTGAGTTATATCTTTTATGAAATCTTTATTTTTATAAATATAGTCTACATAATCTTTTTGATTCAGAATAACATCTTCTGTATTGTGAACTGCTTCAATAGTTTTTCCATAAGATGAATTTAACATTAACTTGTATATAATCTAAACTGGGTTACCTTATTTTTTGAATTATTATCGTTTTGTGAACATATCAAATATAACATCTTCTATAGTATAATTTCTTCCTTCAAATCTTACTCCTGATATTATTTCATACTCAATGTGTTAAAATGTTATTAGGTCTTATAAACTAATGTTATCATAGAAATATGATCTTTCAGTATCAAAATCGTTTGTGAACATTCTAACTCCGTCTTTGTTTTTATAACTTATTAATGGGAAATCTCTTCTAATAAATGTTGAGGATTTCTTTAACTTAACTTCTAAATATAAAGTTGATTGATCTTCTGATTTATTGTCTAAAGTTATTTTGAATAAGTTATTTGAATCATTATAATATTGAATTTGTTCTTTTGTTAATGTTTTACAGAAACCTGTTGGGTAATACATGCGACGTTGTGCACTTGGGTACATTGATGTGCAATCATCATCTGTGATATCATCTTTATTTATAACTACTACATTCTTATCATCTTCTTATTTAAATTCTTTACCAACTTTAATGATTTTATTATCGGCTGTCATAACTCTTCCACCAATAACATATTGTTGTAAAAACTTTCTTAACTGACCTGTAACTTATACGCATTCATCAAAACAACCTCTTTACTTTTGAACTTCTAATGAAAGTGATGATATTGAAACATATTTGAATAACTCTAAATTGAATTGTTCTTTTATCATCTTTTCAAACAGTTGCATACTTTTGCATAACACACGAACATCTTATTGACAATAGTATAGGGCATACTTTTATAGATCAAATGTATCTTCATCCACGTATGCTTGTGCGTTTTTAATTGAAAATATAAACTCATCTTTAGTGTTTTTGCCAATATGCTTGCTTGCTTCTGTTATGCTTCCTATTTTGTTGCAATATCTATTCATGGTGTAATATGTGTATGGAAATATTTCTTTATATATTTTTGACTGCATCTCTTTGGTAAAGAACATGGATGGCATTTTACTAACTGAAACATCATTTCCTGTGAGTCTCATGCTGTCTCTAAATATAATTGATAAATGATGATTTCTTTAAACAGTGAATTGAATGATTTGATTATCAGGTTTAAGTATATCTCTAATTGTGATTTATTATTAAAGAATAAATGAGGCATCATAAGATAAGTTATGATATAGGACTAAAATTTTGGAATAACATTCTTTTATCATCATATCTTCTATATAATTGATTAGACTGAAAATAGTTTTACCTGAATATACTGTTTCGCCATCAACTGTCCAACATAATAGAAATGGTTTGTGAACAATATTATTATCATTTTCATCTTTAGTGAATGATTCAAAATCTGCGTATACAATTAGTTATTTACCTACATTTACAATTTCTGTTTATATATCTTTATTGTCTTCTCTAATTTGTTAAGTCTCTTCTGTATGTTATTTTAGTGCAGAACTATTTTGTGGGAATTTTTAAAATGGCTAACAATCAATTGGTGCTGATATTGGTTTGTCTTCATTTTGATTATAAATATTTGGATTTTCAATTTCTTAAAATAAACCTGATTCCATCATTGTTGTGATCATTGTTCCTGCTGATATACCAATGTTTTGTTCCTATTTATAAAATGAATAACAATAAGTGTTTGTTGTTTTTCTAATTTGTTTTAAATTAGTATTTTCCATAAATTTTGAATAACGGTTGTGTTCATTAAAATTAGTAATCCAAACTTTCGAAATATGTAAACAATCATCATTTATAAAATAATGGTTTTTATAACATCCAATGTTAACTAATGGTACGTCTACTATTTCATCTTCACATTTGGAATTAGTATTTTTGGATGCACTTGAGTTATTGATATTTGCTATTTGATCTTTCTTTCCATCTTCATAATAAGTTATATGTATTGGACCTAAACCTTTAAGTTTCTTAATAGATGAAAGTGAGAATTGAATGTTATCTTAATTCATTTAACTTCTGATATATTCTATTTGAGATTCTTCATAACAACCTGATTACATAAGTGAATATATAAAACATTGTGTTTCACTTAAATTTAAATGTTCTTTTTCATCATTCCCAATTTAATATCTACTTAAGTCTAAACCTGTTATATTGATATAATTAAAGTATGCACCCTTTCTCTTTTAGTTTTAGGCTGCCTTCTATTCGTTTGGTGTGATTATTTCTACCTTTGTGGCTTGAAGATATGTTTACAGAATTTCTCTGTCTGATCCTGTTAGATTATCTTCATAATTTTTTCCTTTGTGAACTAACTCCATAAGGTCAATGATTGTGTCTTTGGATATATAAAATATCTTATGTTCTTCTCTTCTTGATTCAGAATTATAGAATGATATTTTAATATAATTGTTAATATAGTGTTATAAGATTTCAATAGTAAATTCTTAGAAAAATGATACCTCTAATGATGTGTTATAGATTGTATGATCTTATATGTATTGTTTCTTTTGTTCTGGAGTGTATTTTTTGAACTACTATTTCTGTTGTTCAATTTTGTCTTACAATTATTGACGATTTAAAGATTTCTCTTCAATTTTAATTATTTACTCTTTCACTTATTGCTTTTACTTTTTAGTAATCTTTTGTTGCATTAGAGTGTTGAGTTAATCTAATGTGATATTTGAGATATGTCTTAAGTACATGTCAATAGTTGTTTTCTGTAAAGATACTCTTGCTTTACTAATTTATTTGGTGTGCTTATTATTATTATTTTTGTGTGTTGGTGCTTTTGGGACTGTTTGCTTATTTTTTCTGACAGTCTTGGCGGATCGTTTATCTTATTTTCTGATAATATTTTTTATGGACATTGTTTTATATATATTAAAAAATAATTGTTTAAATGTCATTACATTTTTCATAATTCTAAACCACTTCTTTTCATAAGGTATCTTAACATTAGAGTTGCATCATATTGGATATTCAATTCGATTGAATTCTTAATTTCATACAACATTTGGTCTGCATTGTTGATATGTTCGTTGATGAACACTTTATAGAAGGAATTATTAGAGTCAAAATATTCTAAGTCTATTGCATTGTGGAAGAACATTTTATGATTGTTAAAGTAATCAAAATTAAGTATTTGGTGAATATATTAGTGTTTAACATTTAATGTATAATTGCGTGTATCAATTTCACCTATGTACTTATCATTTCTGTGATAATATGTGTTAATAGTATCTATCTCTTCTTAAGTAACTGTTAAGGTTATGAGATTCGATTTTCGATTGTCAAATTCATTTGAATTAATATGATGGACTATTGATTATTGATCTATTTAACTTTCTTCGTTTCTATATTGTAAGTGGATATGTTTATTGTTAATGTTTTTGAGATGTATATCATCTTTAATATTCATAATAAGTAAACCTTCTGCGGTTATATCATCTTCAGTTAAATAACATATTGGAATTTCGTATATGAAAATAAGTGAGTTGACTACTTTATATTGTTCCGGGTAATTGATAATTATTTGGAATGATTTATAAATAATTAAAGGTATGATTGTATTTGTTGCGGTAATGAAATTAGGGTCTAATACAGACGCATAATCTTATAAACGAATACAATCATTGAGTATATTTATTAATGTTGGAATTATTTATTCATGTTCGTAAGTGGATTGTGGAATTTCTTTTGGATGGAATTTGTTGATATAATCAAAACACTGAATAATTTCGTCCGCCGATTGACTTGATTGAATATTATTATAGAATTGATCTTTAGTTAAGAATTTGGTTTATTCTTATTTGATCATATGTCTTTGTATGAATGCAATTTTCTCTAAGAATAATTTTTTACATATAGATTCAGTTTTGAAACATGATGCAAATAGTTTTAACTATGAAATTGAAACATGTGCGTCTTAATTATTTACATATTCGAATAATTTCTTTGAATATGTTTTTGTGGTTTTCATGTTTGTATAGAATTTATTGAATTGATCTCTGTTCATACGATATAATGTTAATACTTTGTCATCAATTTATAGTTAGAATTCTGATGATGGTAAATTTTGTATTTTGTCTTTGAATTCTGAAAGTAATTGGCGGAATGAGTTCATAATGGGTGCGGTTGATGGTTCTATTAGATTAAGAAGTTGATCTGTTTATTCCATTGATAATTCAGGGATGTCGTCTTTAGTGTTTGAAAGTGATTTGAATATTGGGTTAGATATTTGGAATGCATTTTTCTTTTGATCTTATAAGTGTGACTCTATTGTCTGAATAAGTTGATTGAAAATTGTTTCGTCTAATGGTTTAGTTGTGAATTACATAATTTATTTAGTGTAAAAAAATAATAATTTTATATTTTATGATTATTATTTATTTTTATTCATAATGCGTCGTCTTTAAAAACTTTGTTTTTCAAGTCAACATGCATCATTATATTTGTTTTGGTGATTTACACCATTAAAGATTTGAGACGTGATTATTTCGTATGTCCCCATCGATATGTTTGACGTATTTATAGTTATTAGGGTTTTCGATAAAAGCCTCTGCGACTAAACGATGAACACATAACATTTTATATTTCTTTTTAGATGATCCTATATCAATATTAACACGTGTTGGTTATTTATCACTACATATTAAATCAAGTTACTTTTAAAGACATTTCTAAAATACATTACCATCTATTGTTACTATATAATGTGAACATATCTCTAAGTCCTTAAATAATTCAGTTGAATTCATATTTATATATAATTAAAAATATTCAATTTTACTATTTATCTTTCCGCGGTGTTGTATAGGGTATATGACGTTCGATCAATTGCGAGCCATCAAATTAATATTTTCGCACAACACGCATACTTATAATATTATTCAGACAAATTTATTCAGACAAAAATATTCAGACAAAAATATTCCATAAAAGTATTCAAACAAATATATTCAGACAACTCAAATCCTTTAGGAAAAACAATTAGTGTAAAATAAATCAAATCGTGCGGGTTGGGCGCTATAGTGTGATTGTAGTGTGGGGCCGTGGGGGTGTGGTCCAATGCGGCGGTGCCCCAATGCGGTTTTCTATTTTGACTGCCGTGATTGATCGAACGTCATATACCCTATACAACACTCCTACAGTTCATATATTTGGTGGTGGTCATGTTGGTTAGTGCGTTGCTCAAATTGCTAAAATAGCTGGATTTGTTGTTAATGTGTATGAAGATAGAGATTATTTCTTACAACCTCTTCCTTAAATTAACACAATAAGATGTGCATTGGAAGTTTAAGCTGAATTAGATAAAATAATGGAAGAAATAAGTAAAAAGGAAAATCAGTTCATTGTTACTGTTACTAGAGGTCATAAATGTGACTTGGGCGTTATGAGAGCTGTGTTCAAGTACAAGATGCCAAAATATTGCGGTATGATTGGTTCTAACACGAAAACACAAAAGATCTGGGATAAGTTGAAAACTGAGAGCATTCCAAATTTCGAGGAATTGACTGCTCAAGTCAAGGCTCCTATTGGATTGTCAATAGGTGGTGACCAGCCGGGTTAAATTGGTGTAGCCATAGTTGCCCAGATGATACAGATTCTCACAGGTGGAAACAAGAGATACATGTGATCTAATTTTACAGTAAGATAAAATAAATACATACGATTTATATACTAGATACTTTCATATGCGCACCATACCTATTTATTCCTGTACAATTATTATTTTTCACTCCGCAATGAGTACGAATTCATTTTAGCGGAAGTTAACGTCTAAGATGGCCTACAATCCTTTGTACATGTCCTAGGTTGAAAAGCACACGCCTGATCTGATCCTGGACCGTCCGCATGTGAAGAAGCAGCACATTCTCGCTCCTGGCCGTTTATCCGCGAATCTCACGCCCAAGCTCCAGTAATAACCCGAGCGCGCAAAAATCGTTTTCAACCACAAACAGTCGCCAATTAAAGAGGAACTTTCGAACATTCAAGTTATTCTTCAGATCTCAAGCGCATTTTTGAATAAGTTCGTTCCCGTTCTGAATAATTCGCGGCTCAAAAATGAGAAGAATCAGTTTTTACTCGAGCGCAGGTTCATGAGCGAGCAACAATTCAGGGGCAATTTGGTGTCCGAGGACCCGGAAATAGTTGAGAAAGTTATCAGAGGACACGTTCAGAAGATAAACGAGCTCAAGTGCGACCTCGAATTCGAATACATTAAATAATTAACTGAGTGGTTAACAATATATTAGAATATAAACAGAGGATAAGTTAAAAGGAAACAACTGGACACAAAATAAACTGAAATGATCCAAAAAATTAAAAGCCTGGTTAGCAACTACAAAAACATGTAATACGCGCTTGGACAGAATAACAGAACCATGGAAATATCAATCGTGCACTTCATACAATACGAAGGATTCAGCGAAGTAAAACAAATAAACAAAATACTTAACACCATACGGCAAAAATACACCGAACAACTATAATTGAACAACCCACACATACAACTCATAGCTGCACTCAGAGACATATTCAGCGAAACACTCAAAACAGCCCAAAACGAAAACATTATCGCTGAAATTGAACCCGTTATCTCATCATTCGTTAACTCAGAATATATTCACATCTGCAATAAAGACAATGATCTAGAAACATTCGCTAAACTTCAAGAACAAACGCTCTGGATCTCAACCGAAGCCCAACAAAAACTGAACAAAATACACCAAGAATAAGTTGCAAAGGGGAACAAAAAAGCAAATAAAATACTAAACTTATTAAAAATTGAAAAGATGTTCTACGACCGCGTAAAAGAAGCATAAAATGAAGCGCAACTGAAGGGAATTAAAAACAGCTTCGACGACTTGAGAATAAAAAACGCCGTTGAATTAATATGAAATAAAATGAAAAGAATGATATGATCACATGAATTCAGCACTTTTGCTTGGTCTTAGTCTCACAAACGCTACACAGTCCCGCCCGTCTATACCATCAACCACTTTTGTCTCACCTTAGCAAATCAGTGACACAGATTTACCATCTGCTACAATTTAAACTAAACCTGGACCTATCGTTTATCCGTAAATAATGCTCCTTTGCTCTTTAAGACACAATCCAATCAAAGACGCCTCAGAAAGCTATATTGAAAATTCACCTAATCCGTTGAACAAGATTCTATTTGAATAAAATATGGATTGCGAATGAGATATTATTTTTGCATCTTAAAATACAGCTTTATTAGATTATACCCATGAATCTTTGGCAGTTATTAATCGTTCAACTATTAATTTCTCACAGTAATATATTCTTATATAGGAATCCGCACCTGGTATAGGTTATTCATAAGTAAACTAAGTGTGCACAAATCCTGGTCTTGTTGTTTCTAACATAACTAATTGCTAATGTCTTGGAGGAGAATCTATATAGCACGTTAAACGAGATATAAGTGACGACGGTGGTAATGACGATACTCTTAAGCCATATTTGTTCCGTAGGTCAAAATACACCAATAAGTCTGTAGGTTGATTCATATATATTTACTAATATTTTATAAGAACGTGGGATTTTTCAACATCAACTGCTGAATCACCATAAGTTGTTAATAACTACAGCTAAAATGGGGTAGCTTTCAACATTGGAGTGTGAATATTAATCTGGAATTCATATTCAATAATACTAATGTATAATTATAATTAATCCGCTTTAAATGGCTTAGAGAAATATTCAAACTTTGTCAATTTTACAATAAATTTCTCCTGATTCCAGCGGAACATTAAAAACACCTAGAAAATAAATGTGTACAGAAATATAAAATTAAATCAATGTTTCAGAATCATTTTTGATGAAATTAGATGAATACACACAAACTAAACATGATAAAGATTTAAAACTTTTAAAATTCAGAATAAAAATGGAACAAACATTTATTAAGAAATTGAACCTACTTATGGTTGAAGCAGACTTATCTAAATTATTGTAATAACATTCTGAATAAGTAAATCTTCTTGAATTAGATCTAAATTTTGAATATGTGGCTCGAATTTCAGAACTAAAAATAGAAAATAAGTTAGATAACAATTCAATTCGATCCTTAAAAATTTTTACATAAACCGATGATGATAAAACTGTTTCGTCGGTTTACACCTTAACAAAAGAACAAGAATCAATGAATAACCAACAGCTAATCGATTCTTTTAGTTCGCTTTTGGTTCAGTTCTTACAATATTAATTGGATATATCTGATTCTATATTTTATGAAGCCATACCAGTTTCAACAATATTACAACCCATTAGCAAATCATAAATTAATATAGAAGCTTAAATTCTATTAGTAAAAGAATGTTTAACTGATTTTGCATACATGATTTAAGAATAATCTAAATTATAAAATAAATATATGCAATAAATAATGTTGTTTAAAGAAATATTGGGAATGTATGTGTATTTACTATCAAATATTTAAAACGACTATTATTTAAAATAGTTAATTAAATTAATCAATGATTTTCAATAAATGTAACTATTGATAATTAATCCACAAATTTATAAATTACTTTTAGACCAGGTTAAAGAAGAATACTAACGAGAAAGTACCTAAAACATACATTTATTGTAAGAATAATTAAGCTATTAACTTAAAAATAACGTTAAAGAATAAACAATATCATTATAAATGATATCATTTGAATAAAACTTTCAATAACACGTTATTTAAGCTCAGAGTTTTGAAGCGATAGAACAACTTCGAAAATAGTTTATTGAATTGGATTCTGAAATTAAATTGTGATATTTAATTCTTCAATATTGCAAAACAAGTGAGTATTATCTGTATGTTACTTAATTATCACGTTTTTATTACTACTTTGTTCACATAGTAATTTATTAGTATAAGTTGTTAGTACAAGTAAATCAAAGAGTGAAAATATATTATTCCTTTTAATATAAAATTTAATATATAAATTTTCACCACTTCAAATGATCCGCCCTCTTAAAAATCGAAGATCAAGTTCAAATATTGTTTTATAATCGCCTAAAGTTTAAATGAAACATTCCATGTTTTTAACACAGTCTCCATCATTAAGTAACACTCCTAAATTAAAAAATAGTCCAAATTTTGATCATAACGATCCACTTTGCTTAATTAAGAGACGAAATACAATAGAAGGTAGTATATGCTAAGAAAACAACGAAGATGAAGACTAAGTCCTCAGAAATGATTTTGAAAATGAGGCAATATAAGAATCTGACATATTTTTAAACGAGTTTATGCCCAGACTTGCTGCCGAGCGTGAAATCGGCTCAAATTCAGTTATCATCTTTGAAAGACGCTCGATGATTGAATAAATGTACAGAATGTAAATTGCTCAGTCAACTAAAGCAAGTTAAATTGTAAAACTGCGAAAGAAACACTAACGTGAGATTGAAATTTGTAAAGTTCCAAGCGAAGAAGAGCGTATTCAATAAATGTAAGAAAAAGAAGCTCAAGAACTCTTAAAATAATAACGTATGTAAAAAGTTTCATAGACATAATTACAACTTGAAATGTTTTTAAAAGAAAAATAATTAGATGCATTAACGTATAAGGAAGAAACTTAGAAGGCAAAATTTAAGGCAGAAATAGAAGCAAAAATGTCAATAGAATAAGAACAAACACGTTAGAAGCGCTTATTAAAGGCACGCGAATAAATATTGTTGTAACAAATAGAATCACTTTTCAATATTAAACAAACACCTTCGTTAAACTATAAACCACTTTTAGAATTAATTTAACCTTTAAAAACTACAGTAAATTTTAGAACATCAAAATAAGAACTTTAATCACTTTAATAAATGGCTTCAACAGAAGCCACACATTTGTAAAATGCAGTTAAATTATTATAAAATGATTAGCTTTAACAAAATAACAATTCGGTATAGCTTTAAATTTTATAAGAAGTGTTAGAAACTTATCAAATGGTAATATAAAAGACATTAGATAGAGAATTTTTGATGAATTCAACTAAATATGTTGATGAAGTTATAAGATCTATAAATATCGGAGTTGTCGAGTCAGATGAGTAACATCTTAAGAAATTTGTGAATTAGTTAATTGAAGAATCTAAAAATAATGAACAAAACTTCGTCAGTGTGATGAAAGAATTACGAAGCTCTGGAAACATTGATATAGATGTTTCTAAATTGATTGATGTTGAACGCGCGTTTTAAAAGGAAGTTGTTGTGTCTAAAAATATAAAAGAAGTTCATGAAGTAAAAAATAAGTACGATTATAAAAAGGATTAATTATAAAAAGTTGAATGATATATTCTAATTATTTGTCTCTTGTTTCATTACGATGTAACTGTAATAATGTATGATTGTTTATTGTTGACTCAGCTTCTCCTTTATCTAAATTAATTCAACTGAAAGCAAAAAATTAAATACTGACTGATAAGTTAGGGAAGAGTTGAGATTCTCAATTTGAGAATATACTGTAGTTGCAGATTGATTCATTTAAATTTCAGTTTTTTGTTTATGTTATTATCACTATAAAATCAAATATCACTCCAATAGCATGTTCAATGGAATTAATGATGTGATAATTTTCAGCGGTGATGGAAAGTATTCTAGTACTCCACTTTTTATTTCTTCAACTAAGCCGTTGAAGGATTTGCGTTTGTTTGTGAATGACGAGTACATTTGCGATGTAACGCAGGTAACGGCCGACGAGCCATTTTCGAAGATAGTTGGTGGCAAACAATTGCATAACAAGGTTCAGCAGTATTCTAACGATATCTCAGCGTATAAAAACGCCAGCGTATCTTTGTGTGCGCGCAGGTCTCTAAATTCACAAAACGAGCAGGCTCTATTCGCTCAGTACCAGGTTCCCGTTTCCCTTTTGGAGCACATGGACCCAGAATAGGTTCACGAGCACGCCATTTTTTAAAGTAATAGTTTAACTTTGGATTCGTCAATTTCTCTGAATCCGTCCCGTTTTTACGCGAATTTGACGACTTTTTCTGCTGAAATGCTCGAAAAAATCGTTTCCCTCTTCAAAAACGGTTCAAATTTGAGCGGTAAAATCTCTTCATTCGAGTTCAAGTTGTTCATTTCGGGCGGGAAACGGGTCATTTTCGCGGACATTGACGGGACTCTAACGAAAACGGACATGTGCATCTTCTGCCCGAACAAACCAACCATCAACAAAATAAACAACCTCAGAACAGAAGCAGACGTCTACGAGAATGGAGCGGAAGTAATAAATGGAGCGGAAGTACTGCCCATCATGATCACCACGAGGCACTACCTGTACAAGAGAACGTCCAGGAAGAACGCAGTGCAATTCTTCGGAAAAATAGTCCCCGCACTCCACACACCGAGAAATAACCTGTTCTTCCCTCCACACCCGTTCAGAGCAGCCATCAAACAAATAATGACCAAAGAAATACTCAACGCAGCCAAAGAAGTCGGAATCACTCAAAGCCACGCATTCGGCAACACTAAAAGCGATATGACCGCATTCGTACTCGCAGGATGCGACCACGTTGAAATAGTATGATTACATATTTATATTATAACATAACAATAATATTAAATTAATATTATTAATTATACTCACTCGCTCATGTTCGATCCATTGCCCGTCCGATCCAGTGTTGCCTTGGGCTTCGCCTTCTTGCCTTGCTCCCACCCTCGAAGCCTGGCGGCGCTCGCGGTACCCTTCTTCCGGTAGCTTGACGGTCTCTCTAACCATACTTTGTCGCGATGGTGCCTTTATGCAGACATTAGTTATCAAGCTGGTGTAATGCAGCTTGACTTCTTCGTTAGCGCGCGCCACTGCAAGGCAGCAGTGTTTGCTTAGGAAGGAGTCCGTAATCTCTATTCATGGATTTCTCGTAGACAATGCCGTTGTAGCGGAGAACGATTATCGCCATACATGCCTCTTGATATTATTACGATTAATATTATTAATACATATATTATCATATATTAATATCACATAGATATCACTCTATCGTTGGAGTATAGCCCTCTGGCTCAATTGACTAACTCTCCTTTGGAGCTATTATTAAACTAGGTGACATGAACATTTTACTACCCTTTGAAAACTATGGTTTCTATTTTGTAGCATCATGCATAGATTTAAATGCCTTTGGCAGTATCAAACCAACAAAAGATAACTCTTCAGGACACAAAACACAAAATACTCCACGATATAAATACTAAGCTTTTTCAAAATCATTATAGGTTAAATAAAAGTATAAAGCCAATCTCCAATATTCTATGAAAAAGACAGGTTGTAGTAACTCTCCAAATAATAACAAAAATCCGGTTACCAATAAGTTGATTATCCAATAATTACATATTGTTTGAAGCTTAAGTGTTGATTCTTGACTTTAATCCTTTTCTAATTTTGCAACTCTAATCAATGAACAATAAGCTGGGTACAAAAATCCTTATATAGCTGTTATTATTCTAATTGTATATTTTAGGATTAATAATAATTTTTATGTAATACTTAGTGTTTCTTCCATATATGAAGTGGAATGCATATTAAATGTGTATTAATTCTATAAAATGTCAAAAATAAGTTATTTTTCAATTAATTTCTATCAGAATCATACAAATAGATTAAAATACAACAACGTATATACGTAAATATATTATAGGATTCAGAGTGATTTCGATCCTGACGAATGAAACTAAAGTTGTTAGTAGCTTATATAATGATAGTTGTTACGTATTGATTTCTATCATAATTTCACCAGCCGTACCTTAATAATAATTTCTTACCATAAAAATGAACTAAATATTTTATAGTCAGATTTTGAGTTGTTTCATTATAAAATTATAATAAAATATAAAAGGTAAGGAAATGATACTGTTAAATAAATAAATAACATGACTCACTCAACAGCAACAATCCAACAATACATCTAAACGCAATAAATAGGTATATACTAGTTATTTTACTATAGCTAAGTAAAAATAATATATATTTTAATAATTCTTGTATATTCTTGTGGTTGATAATATTCCAGTTTATTAAAATGGTTTTCATCTTTTTTCCAATC
The DNA here is from genome assembly GCA_963988835.1 of Hexamita inflata. Taxonomy (NCBI): domain Eukaryota; phylum Fornicata; order Diplomonadida; family Hexamitidae; genus Hexamita; species Hexamita inflata. Next base: position 40,362 of record CAXDID010000589.1, on the reverse strand, counting down.
TAAGTGATTCTGCTTCCTCATTTATGTAACAGCTTTAATGTATTTACTATGTGTGATTTAACATCTTTTTTAATATCAAGTAACTATTTTACTTTATTCTATGGTATGCAATGTGAACATATATACATAATATTAATAATATTACGTATATGTGTAGCGGTTTAATTGGTTTTTTACTATGATTTTTAAGAGACATTTTAGATCTTTTTTGTAGAAAGTTAGTTTTTACATTAGTTGAATATTTAAAATCAGATTTTGTTTTATCTTATTGTGTTTTTAATATTTAAATATTCCTTTAAAATATTTTGAGCTTTTGTTTTTGGATAAAGTTATATTGCTCTTTTTAATAGCAAGTTCATTTTAATTCATATTTCAGTATTATATATTTTCTTTTTACTGTTAAATATGTTAAATTAATTAATATTGGAAACACCTTAAGTTGATTGTTTATAAGTTATTAATTCAGTATGTTTCTGTTTTTATAATGCTCCACTTCCAAATCATGAGATAGATTAACTTGATTTTAAAATCAGCCGTAAAAGATTCATTTGATATCAACACTGGCAAACCAAATTATTATATTATAGGTCAATCAGGTAAATATACACTTATTAGACCTGAAAATATACTTGATAAAAGCAGCTATTTAATACATACCATAGACGATATATCCTAATTTATTGAGCACTATAAACATTGTTAATCGGATACACCCTGTTATTCTAACAACATATATGTTATGTAAAAACTTTTCATTTAATGTTGTGTAGATTACCACAAATATGGTCTTAATACAAATACAGTCACTGAACTGCTATTAAAGGCTATATATACTGTAAATAATGATTATTTCCACAAAAATTAATTGAAATAAATTTAAAAGAATAAGAATTCATTTAAACTTGTTGAAGTTGAATTTAACAAACTGTTTCACATTGTGAAATCATTTTAATTCTTTAACAAGACGTTATAATTATCAGATAACATTATTAACTTATGTATCAACTAGAAAATGGTATGGTAAGGTGTAGAACCGTTAGAAAACTTTTGTTAAGTAGGAAACTTGATTAATTGTGAAAAATAGAACTAGGAATCGAATTCTGTTTACAGAATCGGACTAAATGGTTTAGACCTTCATACATGGGCATATAATCTAATAGCAGAAAAACATGGATATCCAGAAATTAAATTTAGATTAGATCACTTAAACAAGTCATAATTTTAACACGATGAATAATTTATGAACAAATACCACGCTATCATAGATTATGCAATCGCTTTGATAGCCGCACATAATTTAAGAAATGATGAAAGATTCACTAAACAGATTCCAAATGCTATTTGTGGAATATACTAAAAATTGCAATAACAAGAGGTCACATAAAAAATATACTTATCAGACGTTTTGCCGTTTGCTACTACGATTGACTCTCTTTCTTTTACAATGAACGATTGTATATACGCAATAGATGACATTATAGTTGATGTTTCTATCAAAGAAGAGAACTTTTTATAAATCAAGAAAATTACTTTGTATTAATACAAAGCTTTAAGCATAATGTTTAACGTTATTGATGAAAATATAATAAGAAATAATTATAATTCATATTTCACGGCTAATAAACCAGATGTATTAAAATTGGCGCTTCAAAAACTAAATAGCTTAATTCCATTAATGAAACACAAAAATAAACTTGAATTCGTTTTAGGCGTTCCTATATATTGTTTTAATACAATATATGCAAATATGTATTTTTGGGAGTTTTGTTTCCCCGATATCAGAGTAACAATTGAATCAATGCTTCGCTCTTGCAATTATTACTTTATTAACAGAGAAAAGGCATCTAAGCACTTCATTTTTCTTCCACTAGAGTTCCAATACTTAGACAATGACTGCAAATTTGAAGAGTTGCCGGTAAATACCCACAAAATGTTTTACATTCCAACTTTCTAGGAAATAGGCGATTAAACAGAATATCTTAGAATACCATTTGGTCAATCAATAGGATCATATCCTCTGTGTCCAATATAGAAATATGTTTAATACTATAAGGGTACATTATCCGTAATATAATAATAGTAAGTTCTTCACTTCTTCTATAGGATAATACACATTTAAACTTCTGCTGATATTGAAGCTCCTTAAAATTATCACGAGTCTTTACCTTTTATTATATAAAGAGAACATATTTCCGTTTTTAATAAACTTATTACAGCAGCAAAATAGAAGCACCGCTAAATATATGATAAACCTAAATACAAACTTAATTATTATTGGTTCGGGAACGTTATATTAGCATTGAGTTTGCTGCCTGAGTTCGAGTATTTGGTTCCAATAGTAATTAAAAGATTTTAAAGCCTTACGAAGTGATAATATATTTATAAACTCTATCAGTACATCTATTCATTTTTGCAGTTCGATTCCTTCTTTAATTTTCTGGTACTGTGGTGTCCGAGCCAACTTTGATTTTAACAAATGTTTATGTAATAATTGCGCTTGAAAATTAAATCACTGTATTTATGCTAATTATAACATATTCAATTAATTCTGCGGTTCATTTCTTTTTCACTTCATCCTTCAAATGACGAAGCACACACGAAGCCGACGGATCACAATACAAGAGCGTCGCATAATGATGAGAATGTGAGAAACAGAATCACAAACTGTTGCAACCAAGAAATACATTGCTTGTTGCCTTCAATGTAGTCTCCAAACTGTTTATTCCATTTTTAAGCACTTTGAAGTTACAGGCAAGCTAGAAGCTTCTCATGCCGATAATAGTGTCAGAAAATTTGACTAAGCTGAGATTTTCGCGTTGTTAAATATCGCCAGAGCCATAGATTCGAAACTCGACGAATCATAGCTGAAAAATACTAAGCCCTTCGTGGAATTTCCATGTCTCTAACAACGGTATCTCGTCTCCTGGCCAAATTCAGTTTAAGCTTCTATGTTGCTAAGATAAAGCCAAAACTTACCGAAAAGCATAAATTGGAAAGTTTGAACTTTGCTCGAATGAACCTGAAACAACCAATTGAATATTGGAGAACTTTTTAGTATACCGATGAGTATCGCTCAAAATGCTATGCAAATCGAGCGAGTAGAGTGCTCAGAACACCTAAAGACGAGTGGAATCCGAAGTATTTTCTCGAAGTGTAAAATATGGACTGTTTTCGTGCATGATCTATAGTACGATTAGCTATAGATATAAGGGTCCATTATGGTTTATGCCGTGCGGTACGACCATGAATTCAATTGTCAATTCTTAAGTTCTCAGACAAGTTACACTTCCATCACTTAATAGCATAACTTGAAGTTGCAACAAGATAACGCCCCGACACATTTTAGTAAGTATATGAAAAACTTTTATACTGCTAACAACATTGAGCTCTATCGCTTTCCAGTAATGAGTCCAGACTTAAATCCACTTTTTCACTGCTGGAATCCACTGAAGTCAAACATTTCCCCTGAAGAATGTACCACATATGACTTATTAAATGAAGAAGTAAAGAGGGCGTTGGAGTAAATCTCGTTAGATATCATCAATCATTTGATTGACTCTATGCCCAAAAGGTTAGAAGAAGTAATAAAATAGAAAGGAGACGCTACTAAACATTGAGTTAATATATAGTTAAAATTAATACAAAAAATAGTTTTGAAATAGTTAGTATTTTTTGAAATCAAAGTTGGCTTGGCGACCACAGTATCGTTTTAGAATGTTTTGGAATTCGGTGTATGTAGCTTTTTCGGCCATTTTGATGAATTCTTCTTCCACTAGGATCATCTCGCATATTCCGTCCGTGTTCAGCGTCTTTTTGTCCAGCCCTTTTTATTAGAATAATTAGTCTTTGAGCATTTGAAGGTATAATTGCGATTCGTCAACCGCGTCTTTTATGATTTGGGTGTCGTTTTCGTTGGTTGCGATTTAAAATCGCGCGTTCTCCCTGAACTTTTGCATCTTCCCCTTCAGTTCATCAATTTCTGCTATTTAATACGATAATAGAACGAAAAACATTTTGATCACTCTATTAACTTAAGATCAGTTTATGCTCTGAAGTCATCTGCAGCTAATACTACGGTTAGTAGTTACTTAACATTCTGTGAGCTTATAATATGCTTAATAGTAGTGATATGAAACTGTATAGCTTTGTCGAATTCTTCAGTGTGGTTGTTATTTCGTGCATGCTCAACGATTTAAGTTTCTTCCACTAGTTTAATAATTTGTTTGCAAATATCTATTTATTCTTATTTCATTTTGTCAAAGTTAAATTAGGATACTATTTATATTTATAAAGAGTTATATATATCAAATATGTGTTACGTTTACTCTTCTGGTTTCAATTATTTTATAGAAGTACTGATATCTTGATACAAGTCAAATAATTTGATAAACTCGTTACCAATACGTTTTTAGTTTGTTTTTTACGTGACTATATCTGTTAATTCAGTACAATTAATTATAGTATATAAATTATAGTCTTTATTTATATTATTTTAAACTAGCTCATATTAGTTTTAATAACTTAAAATATAACATTAAATTTATTAAATTTTAGCTTCATTACTCATTAAATCATTAAATGAATAACTTTTATTATATATGTTTTCAATGTTTATCTAATATTTGTTTCTAAGCTTATCTAATAGTATATCGTTAGCTAAAATTTACTTTTATAGTCTACTAATGTTAAGCAATGAATTGGATGCAACTAATGGTAATTAAATTTTGTTATTTATATTTTAGATATCTTCTTCAATATATAAATACTCTGATATAGTAGAAATGTCAATATTTACTAATTTTCCAAACATATTTACAACATGTATTTTATCATTTAAACTTGTGTTGACACTAAGTTTTTATGCAAATAACTTTCCTTGTTTAAATATTTATATTTATTTATTTTATTCGTGTAAAATCTCGAGGTAGAAAGTTGGAATATCAGAGTTGTGTAATTAATCCTATTATTTGCAAATAGTCTTTAACATTTTTTCCTTGTTGTATATATCGTTGAGTAGAGTCTGTTAAATGTATGACAATGTATCCGTTTGTTGTATTATTCGATTATTTTAGTACATCAAAGAATTAATTGAATTGGTGTGAAAGTTAGTATTTATTGTTAATAGTTGTAATAATCACTGTAAGTGCATAATCTTGGCTAACCAAATATATCATTCTCACACCAAATTCAACAAGTATTATGTAACCTCACATATACTTTTATGTTAACTTTGCATTCATAGCTCGTATCCTTCAAAATTGCGCAGGATTCTGTCAAGTTTAATCAGCTCGTTGTTTTTGAGAATGCATTTTTAGCCCTGGTGCTCGACCACAAACGGCCTCCTGAGCAGGTTCGACCTCCCAACTGCTTTAAAAACGTACTTGCTCCTGCATGAAAACAACCTCGAGTTTGGTAGTTCCTTAGCGAATAGTTCGTTCAAATCTACTAGTATTTAGCATCCGGAGGTATTCTGTTGGTGAACGTACAAAACGAGGACGTGGTCAATCACCGCGTTGAACCAGAAGTCGATGAACGGGTTCAGCCAGAGCTTCACCGTTTTCACCACCTCAAAACGCTCGTTCACCAGTAAAATGGAGTCCTCGTCCCACGAAACGACCACAAAGTAGTCCAAATAGGAAGTCAAATGCACCCTGGTTAATTTCAAATCTGTTAATGACTGCACTAGCACGAACTCATTATCTTTATATTACATGAATTACTTAGTCACCCAGTCAAAACAAAGGAAAGAATTACTAGTTGAAGCGTAACCGAACGTATCCACGCTCGGAGCTACACACACTTCAACAATTGACGAAGGAGTCATCTTGAATAGCTTTTACTGTTTTTACAACTTATTCTCGTCAAAAGGAATACAATAGTAGTCGTTCATAAAACGCACAGTGGGATACGCATTCGCTTGGGAATTACTTATTGGAAAATCAATCCCCTGGGTTCTAGTCTCACAAGTGCACAAATTATACTAAACCAACTAATTATTACCTACACCAATTATATTATTTCCATTTTAGACTTTGAATGATAATTAGTCCATATAGTAGTGGTGTGAAAGAATATTATTAAACTATTCCAATCATACAAAAACTAAGGTAAATCACTAATATTTAAAAATTAATCTAGAATTTTAAAAATACATTTGATAGTGTAAATTATATTTATAAAGTGCAAATATGAATCTATTTAAATGCTATATTAGAATATACAATCACTCAAAATCGCAACTGTGTTAATATTTATTACCTTTTAACTCACTTTGAGAACTGGGGCTATATTTTGTAATTTAAATAAGAACCCTAGAGACTCTAGGGGCTGAATATAGTTTTCTGAAACCGAAACCGTATTCCTACAGCTATTCAACCTTGTCACTGTCCGCAACCTTTCCCTGTTCAAAAGTTGGCAATGGATATCCGATTCACATCAACAGATATCGTTGATGAGATAAATAGCACAAGGTTGATGGTACGCATGCACGACATATAAAGCCTAAAATATGTCGATTTCGTTGAAAGAGAATGATATTTGATGTGTTGACCCCGGTCTGATACGTCTATTTCTTGCTGGGAAACCCTTTTTATTTTTAATGTTTTTATTGCTGGTTATTTCCCAGCACAAAATAGTTATACAAAAATAGTTATATATCGTTCTAGGTAAATTGAAGTCAATTCGTGATTTACTATAAAATTAAATTGGAAATTAATAAATACAATAATTTGGGCCTTCAAGCAATGTTTTAACATTTTCTTATTGTAAGAGAAATAGTAGTTCTTGTAGTCTGATATTGTTAGAGTATATTGCATATCTCATCAACAACTGTATTTATTATTATCCACATCAAAGGTTTTTTCTGTTAAGTTATCAATATTTTCATCAATATTGGATATTTCAGTACTTTAACAGTTATTTTATCCAGTTCAATACCGATTTCCTTTATTTAAATCCAAAAGTATTTCAATTATACTTTTAGTCCCCACAACTTATGTGATTGCATTGTTGCAGATCTTGAGTAAGATTTTGGTATCTGTGGTTACTATGTACTTTTCTTACTTTATAATACATTTAAACGCACTTTACAATACATATACTAGTTATTTTACTGTAGCTAAGTAAAAAATCAATATATATTCTATTGTAATCAACAGCCAGCTACCTGACTATAAAATACAGTGTCGCTTTGTTAGAACTAGGGCTGTTATTTTTACAGGATGTTACAGTTTAGTCGTTTTTCGAGCTGTAACCTGTAATACAGGAAAATATATAAGGCTGTAAACAATTGTCTATATTATTATATAAATGAAGCGAACATTAAAATTTATCAACGTATATCATTATCATATATAATATTATTAATACCACATCAATGATGAAAATAATTGTTTGCAATAATTGATACTAATTAAAATATAGTTTTGAATTAAAATAATATTATGATCATACAATACATATAAAAGGTTTTGAGTGTAAAACTAAAAGATATTAATTAATTTTAGTAAGAATATACGTTAGAAGTTCCATGAAACGGTATTTAAACGATTTTATATGAGTCAATATGTTGTTATTGTTGGCTACTAATAATTATAACACACAACTTTGACTTAATTAGCGATTAATTGGAATTTTATTCAGTTATATTCATACTATTCAATGATTATATTATAAGAAGATAATAAATATTTTAAATTACAATACTATGACTGTATTTAGAATATTTTAAGCATAAAACATAGAATAGATTGATTAATAATAAGTTGGAAGAATATATTAATGTATAGAACAGAAACAAAACAATAGAGAAAGTCATTTTCGTTGTATAGTTCACGGGATATTACATTTTAAATATAGTAGATTAATAAAAATGATTATTAACCTTATGAACATATTTAAAGTATATATTTTAAATAACTATAATGTCTACTATCATTTTTAGTAAAATAAAATAAGTTAAAAATAACTATAATATGTACAATAATTAAAATATGAACTTGATAGTGTTTTATTAATAAGTAATACAGTTTTATATTTGTGATATGTATATATTTGTGATCAAAAGATGAAAATATATTGCGCGATAAGTATGTGTATCATTTCAGATGACTTTATATTTCATGTAGTAATCTATAATGTGATGACACATATGTTTTTCTTCATAATTTTAGTAATTTTGTTATCTAGCAAATATTTAATTAAATGTTAATAAACAATTTCGTAATCTTAACTTTCAAATATGTTGGGAAACGATCATTCTCATTGATATTTTAACTATATAGTATTATATAACTATATTTATAAAAATAATTGAATATATTATTTACAGTAATATGATGTGTATTATAGTAATATGATGTGTTAGATAGTTTTTCCAAAAATATTTGTTGGTTTCGTAAATTAATTTAAAGTATACTTAGAAATTATGGCTGTTTTAAACTTCAATATAAAATAAAGCATATCATAAGCACATATATAACTGTTATTTATTACCCTGACAATAACAACTGGGATTATATAAAATTTATTTACAAACATTTGAAAATATTTTGAAATACTTACCTTAATGTTATTTAAAAATCAATAGCACTTGGTGTAAGCTATAAATAGGCTTGCACAAGAAGAATAAGAACAAATATTATGAAAATAAAATCATACATTTCCAAAATTTTTCGATTTTTAGCGTGTTTTCTTACAGTTTTGTCATTTTCCTGTAATATTTCTTTACAGCCGTCCTGTATACAGGAATAAATATTTCCTGTACGGTCCTGTAAAAATAACAGCCCTAGTTAGAACCAAATATTGCTATTAATCAATTATTTTATCGTGAACATAATATATTTATCTCTTATATGATGTCTTCTATTATAGTAGTGTTCAAACAATTATCATTTAATAATTAGTAGTGTTTTAATAATATTTTGTTAAACAATAATTAATACAGTTATTGTTAGAAAACGAACGCATTGAATAATATTAAAGTTGAGGAATATTTGTATTTAACCTAAAAGTCTAATAATGTTCATTTGTTTATATACAATAATATAACTTAACAAACACAAATAAATGTTTCTTTAAGTAATATTGACGTAAATATTTTTGCATTATTTGGGTTGAGTTTTAAAAGTTAGATTGTAACTGATTCAAAATTTAACATATCATTGAATTTCTTTGTGTTAACAGGTGCCTTACTTTGTATTAATTGCGATATTGAAGTAAATAGTTGTACACTTATATTCAATGCAACAGGATAGTAAATTTCAGGGTTAATTATTGAACCTAAAGAAAGTGTTATGGTTAAACATTCCTTTATTTAATTTAGAATTAGCAGCATGAATTCTTCTGGGTTTGTAAACGTAATAAACTATCAAACTATATTTTCAATAATGGACTGTAAATTAACAGGAAGCAATTTAATAAATAGTGACCAAAATGGATATATCGCTTCATTTGTATTATATAACATTACTATATAGATTTCTTAATTCTATACATGTGTTGATTAAACTTCACGGTTCGGATTACATAGTTAATTTTAAAATATAAATGGAAATGAAACCATTCAATGTGATATATGTGGTACCTTATACAATGTATATGGAATATGTTTATAAATGCTTTTAAATAGTGAAGTTGTAAATGGAATGTATAAATGTATTCACCCATTTCATTATATTGATAACTAATGTATTTGTACTGATGGTTATATATTAAATGGCAGTAATTGTGTTAATATTATTGATTAAATTACAAATATATATAATTCGGATTTATTGTTTTAAAAACTAGAATAAATTATTTTACTTAATTTAAATAATTTAAATCAAAACATTTTCAATAATATTTCAAATTTAGAAAACAGTATTCACAGTAATTACTAATTTTTAGAAAATCGTATAATTTCTAATTATTCTACATCTGATAATAACTTATTGGCAAACACATCAATTTTAGATAATAGAATATATAACAATATTACAACGATGAACAGTATTATATAAGTATTAGAGACATAATTGAGTTAAAATCTAATGTACAACACCACTGTTTTAGATCAGAGAATATATAATAATATAAGTGGAGTAAACTCATCTTTAATAGGATTTTAAATAGATTTACAACAATTAAATATTTCAATTTCGACAAAAAATTAACAAATAAGAGACTATTTAGATTTTGTTAACTGTAGTATATAATCTAATATTACTAAATTAGATGCTGAAATATAAGAACTTAATAATAACTTTATGCAAAATATTAGTGAATTATAAACTTAATTATAAAGTTCTCGATCCACCTTAGAAAATTATATTACTTCAAATATTTCTATGACACAAATAAATTTATAATAAAATTCTACAGTTTTGGATTGGAGAATTTATAATAATATAACAGCGTTAACATAACTATTTATAACAATGAACACAACTATTTAAAATTAGTAGAAACTAATTATGAATCTCTCTAATCACATAAACTGTAGTAGTTCTTATGGTTACTAGATAGTTAATGATTCATGTGTTAAAATTATTTGTCAAATTACTGGTTAATAAAGTATTAACGGAATATGTTAATGCACAAATATTAATTCAGTTATTGAAAGTGGCTCTTGTGTATGTCCAAATAACTCAATTGTTATTGGAAATACTTGTGTATGTAATATAAATGGATAAATAATGGAAAATGGTATTTGTATGTGTAATACTGTAGGAGCTTTTGTAAATAATAATAATATGTGTACGTGTGGAGTCAATAGTTTAAACATTTCGAATATTTGTGGGTGTCCTATTGGAGCCACTTTAATTGATGGTATATGTTAGTGTCAAGCTGGCTTAATTATTTTAAATAACTCATGTCAATATGTAATAAATACCTCAGATTTTATATGTAGTTAATAAACATTTACTGCAAGTTATGTAGAATATAGTGTAACTGAGTTCATTACAAGTGCAGGGAATTTTAGTAATGGTTATGTATTTGGTTCTACAATAGTAATATAAGATGCATTCATAGACGTATAAAGCAATGTATATTCCAGCACGTTACCCTTATTTTAAAGTTAAGAATCATTCATTAACATTCAAATATAATTAGCAGTATAAATAATGACTTAAGGAGCTGTTATATCTAATAATAATGTAATTTCTGTTTAATAAATGAGTATTATGTCATAAAATAATTGCTAACTTACTATTAGTAGTGGTTAATTGAGTGTATTTTCAAAAATGTAAAATGCAAATATCTAGAATTTTATGTTAAATTTATCATTTGCTATGTCATATGGTAATATCACACTAATTAATGCTATAACTAGCGATTTAAATGTTACAAACTACTAAATCTCTGGAATTTATTAGAGTTTCAATTGTATTTCGTTATTATCATTGATTTCAATTTCATCCACAATAATAATTAATAATTTGAACATAAATCCGTTAATTTTCTCAAGCGGAAATTACTCATCATATATGTTCAGTTTTGTTTCACAATGTTCAATACAGTTTAATAACATTGCAATTGTTGTCGGGAATAGTTCAAAATTTATTGAATAAATTTCTTAAATTTATTCTAATGTCTGTTATTTTGGTGGACTTATTACTTATCAAATACGTACTATTGTAAACATTAAACAGGTTATTTCTAGAAGTTATTAAAGCTATAATACTTAAATAGTAAATAGTACAGGCATTTTATTAGGTTATGTATAAGATATTACTAATAATATATCCATAGAAAATGCTTGCATTCTTTTAGCACTGAAAAGCATAGGAAAGATGTAAGTAGTTGGTATTATAGGATTTGTTGACGGAAATTTGTCTATTTAATAAATTTAACTATAGATGGATATTTAGACCATATATAATTATTTGGGGATGATAGGTTATTAATCAACAATATCTTTATATTCAGAAGTTATAAATGCTGTTATTATATTTAATACATTAATATTCAGTTAGTCTTTTACCGATGTTGGCCCACTTTATGGTTCAAATTATGCTTAGGATAAGTAAATGTGCAATATTTTAGTTGACAACAGCAGTATTGGTTCAGATCGCAGCAACGGTGGGTTAATAGGCGCTGTTGGTTACCGTAATATTTCTCTGTAAAATGTTACTATCTAATTAACAAACGTTACAAGCTTTGGAAATGGAGCTGGTGGTATATTTGGTTATTCACACTAATGTGCAATCACTATTAAAAATTCAACAATTAATTCTATTCATATAACTGGATAAAGTCGGTGTGGAATCATTTTGGGGGTTAATTCAGGAGTTATCACTCTTAATATTCAGAATTCTAAATCAATTGGAAGTAGTTATATAAATAGCATTTTATAAACTAACTGTGGAAGTTTTTCAAATACTGTTGGTTCAGTAACTTAGTGCTGAGTGAGATTACAAATAACTAGATTATATATCAGATTAAATGAAATAATTTCATCTATTATTAGATATGTTCATATTATTAAATATCATTTGCTTCTCACCCATGGGGAATTAAATACAGCTTAGAACGAGAAGTGCAATCTAATGAATCCATCACTAATCACACTAAACAACGCCAGTATTGCGGCAGTACCTCTTCAGCTTTAACATCGGCCGTTGAGCCTAATTGTTTGTTCATTAGATTAAATATTATACTAATTTTTATCTCATATGAATGCTGAAGAACTAACCTCAGTATAATATGAAAGAGTATTTAAGACTAGTTTAAAATAGAGTAGACTTAGAGTTATGATGTATTTTGTTATTTAGATTTGAAGCTAAATGATTAATTATAATTTGTTAAAATGATGTTAATAATTTAGACTTGAAATGAATCAAATCTTTTAATTATACCGGTATTAAAATGTATTGACAGATTTAGTGTTTCATGTGGAACAAGGCTTCATATATCGCCATATTACCAGGTTTGGTCTCACCGAATTACTGTTTTAAACATATATAAACATACCGCTTCAGAGAATATAATAATAAATGCTGCACCTTAATGAATATATTCTTAATAAGAATAAATATACAGTAACTGTAATATCTTTTAACTATCTCATCCACACCCATCTTCTCTGAAAATTTAATAACCTAACATTAATGTTATATAAATATTAATAACACAGTAATAACACGATAAAGTATAAAACAATACTATCATTTACTGAATTGATATAATTTGATGATATCTCAAAAAATTAACAAAATAGAAAATATAGAGTCCTTTATCATTTTTAAATGTTTCTTGTAATTAAAGTAATTGATTATTGAGTGGATGTTTTTGAGATGTACCAAAAGAGTGAGCCGATATACTGTTTTAATTAATTCTAATGTTTTAATATATGTTTAATATATGTTTAACATGATGACATTACACCATTCCAAATGATGTTTAAAATTTATATAATTCACTATTAGCTACTCATTTGATCTAGTTAAATTGAAGAGATCACTTGCGGTTGATTATAAAGGCGATAATAAAACTATATCAATACACTAATAATTAAGTACAATGTATATATGATTCTTCACATCATTATAATTCATATGATGCACTTTATTTTTCAATATTATATGATATTGTTGTGTTTACTATAAAAATATAGTTAATTATCAACTCCTCAACTTAGAAATCAAATGATGAATCACTTGTGAGTCAGGTAGAAAGGGGTAACATGGTTAGAAATACAGTAAAAGTGCTAAAATATAATATAATGAGCTCAATCTAGCTTATTAATTTGAAATAAACAAATAAATATGAATCTATCAAGTTCCAATATTGAAGATCATATTTGGAGAATTATGAGTGAGTTCACAGGTTATAATTCAATTTTGTTGAGTATATTCCATCTTCAAGTTCATTTTACAATTAATTTATGATAAATAGTAGTATTACATAAATAGTATTACATAAATAACTACTAATTACTTATAAAATGGAAGAGATTAAATATGTAATATAACTATATAGTACATAAAAAGTACATATAAAGTTAAGTAACCTTGGTCATCATTGATAATAAATTATATTACTGTTCACAACTAATAATCAAATAAATTCTACTATCGCGGCATAAGCACAGTGGTAGCATCTCATACCTGCGAGCCAGCGGTCCCAGGTTCAAATACCGGTTATAATCCGTAGTGTATCGACTAAAACACACCTGAGTGAATCGATTCAGCAACAATTGGACTTCTTATGCATTCACTGAAAGTGTTCATCGATAAATTTTATGCATTCACTCTTTACTCCAACTGCAAGTCAAGAAACACAACTCGATATATAGTTTATTTTAGTTTTCATCTTTGATCTTTGTGATTCAACCTAATTCTCATACTGTATTAGCACAGGACAAAGCTTAAAATTTGAAAAAGTCATATTTAAGACGTTTTAAAAGCAATTAGCAAGTTTTAACCCAATTACGTACAAATATGTTGTATATAATTAAAACACAAATTAATGTTAATTAATATGGAGAATAAATAGAATCTGTGGAAGAATGGAGCATATATATGTCTAAATTGCCAATCTAGAAACTTGTTGATAATTCAAGAACAAGCCCTTACTGGCGGCTATGAAATAAAGTTGAGATAGGTGAGTCATATATTTATTGAACCAACAACATATGGGGTCAACAACATAGGGGTTTAGTTAAACTTATTGATGTAGTATTCAGCGATAATTTTCGCAGTATTCACATACAAGTCAAATGAGGTCAAACGAAGTATTCATTCTGTTATATTGGAAGTCAAACTGTCTTTAATAATCTTACCAAATTGTGTATTCAAAATATTTAATATTGTGGAGGATTACGCGATAAAATTCTATTTATTCATAAGAACGCGATCAGTTACGATGGCGATGAGTTTGGTATGTTACATAATCTTACTCGGAGTTGTTTTGCAAGGTAGTTCTGTGTATCAAAAAACTGATAGAATAAAAGATATTAAAAGTATATACTACAAGTTCTAGTTTATACCACATGTCTCTTTTTGTTTATAACACATGAACTCATTTTGGCACTTTTGGACATGTGCCATAAGTGAGAACTTTCTTCGGACTATTTTATAACACATGTATCTTTTGTATCTTAGTGTTAATCAAAAAGTCACACTACTGTCATAGCCGAGTTGGATAGTCGGTTCATATATAAGTGAAATGTCGTTGGTTCAAACCTCATAAATTGTATTTAATTATTAATATTATTTTTATCCGTAAATATATGAATCACTCCACGTCATCATTAAATAATTACACACCATTTGTATCTCTGGGAAACAATAAACTATCAATTTCGATACTTTAAGGGAATTCATCTTATAATTTATCCCATCTTCCTTCTTCATGAGTATTTTCTGCAAAAGCCATCATTTACTTTTCTTTTTAGCAAACAATATAAACATCCGGCTACTTCCTATATTCTGATTGTGTTATTATTCTAGCCTTCTCCCAGCCGTGAATTATAGTCTCTTATGTTACAGCTGCTAGAGCTTTCATAACGTGTTAATAACAAAGTCTCCTGTTCGGCAATGGAATTTTTGTCAATGTAGTCTTCAACCCCTTTTATTACTTTTCTAGAACTAGAGATTGTTCAATAACATATTAGTGGTGAATTCTCCTCAAGTATGCTTTCAAAGGACCATTAACACTGCAATCCAGAGGTTATAGCACAGATGTACAATTCTTTGGAACGAATACAAGATGCATGTACTTACCAATCGTTCCAAGAAAATTTTCAGTTGTATACAGTTATGGGAGGTGGAATTGCTTTTTCTTGTTTACTATGTGAGTAATTATATATTAAAATATTTTGCCACTTCTAATGCGGATGACAAATTCCAATAAATAATCTCAAGTTGGAGATTATTCATGAACTACTCATTAACACAAGAGGGCCAAAAATATGATTTCGATCGTATTAGACCATAATCGACTATTCAAAGTCGGTATTTAATATTCCAAAAAGGAAAAATAGAAATTACCACATGCAATAAAAGGACGGCAATGACAAAAATAAACGCGGTAGAAGATGTTTAGGGAAGGTCAACTAATTCACTTAACAAACTTAGGCAGTTCTGAAGCGTTTGTATTCTCTTCATTTCTGGGTCCAACGGATGAATTCATAAAATATTGTACCAATCTGAACTAGTTATATCACTTGTTTAAGATGTCCCTGTGTAATTTCTACGTTTTAGTCAACAAAACTAATTTATGAAAGATTTTATCTCGAAAATATATGGTAGTTAAGCCTGATTGGAGAAAAGAATAAGAGGATCCAATGATTGGTATACGGACGCAATATGTAATTTATAACTAGTAGCGCAAGCACTGGACCTGCAGAGGACCTCGGTGTTCATCTTCAACTGGGTCAATCTGAACGATTTAGGTATTTCTTAATCACGAAAACAATGGAGGACTTTTTCTTTCAATCTCAACCGGGAGCTCAAGATGAAGTATTGGTACTTCGCTTAATTAGAATTATAATTCAGGTAGTTACAGTCGCTTTCATTCTCAATATTCAAATAATGAATGCATTTTGTTTCTTGAAGAATGGAATCAAGTGGGTTAGTCGGGCCCAGCATTAAATAATATATTGATGCTACTCTAAAACACAGTTATTTTACTTATGATCTTCCACTTCCATTTCATAATGAGAAATCAATTTTCTTGATTGTTAAATTATACAACGTTAGGTAAAGTTGAAACTTATTATTGAAGTATATACAGAGTTATATACGTTAATTATTGTAGCACAGCTATCCAAGGCTCAACCAGGCCTTGATGTGATTGAAGCACTTTACAAATCAATAGTAAATAGAGTTAATGAGTGTATTGATGAGGAGGGAGAACACACTCATTATTGAGCCGGGCAGTGATATAAGTAAGATTCAAATAATAAACTTCATTCTTCTTCCTAATTCAAAAAAGCATTTCGAGGGCCCACCACTGTAGTCATACTTATGTAGTAACTTTTAGGCTGCTTCATAATTTTATAAAGCACTAACGATTCGATGACTTGGACAGTTATCACAGATTACTAAAACATGGCCGTTTCCTGTTTCATTAATCTTTTTGTTAATAAACGGATAAATAATGTGTTTGAGATATTTAGTCATCCACCCTTTTTTTGAGAACAACACAAGTGCCGCTGATTTGTTATCAATTGGCAACTTATTTATTGGTGCAAAATATTTTTTATCTGTCGCAGGTAAATTTGCAGCTTTTTAGTCACTAGTTGAACACTATTAGGAGCCGCGGTTACAGCTTATTCCTGATAGTATGGATCGGGTTCTGGAAACTCTTGTTGAATTTCCACAGGTAGAGATAAACTAGAACTTGTAGTATACATGTGTATTGGGTGTGGAATTCGTAAGAATTAAAATTTAAATAAATTTATGATTAAACTCACTCCTCTAAATAGCATTGTTAGTTAAGTCAGCTCCTTCGCTCTGGTTGATTCGTCAATGACAAGAATTTGTACTGGTTGTTCTGCGATGAGTTGCGATTCACACAATGCGACTCAGTTTTAATTATGAATAAAGTCATACATACTAAAAAGAAACGAAGTGGATCAATATTTTAGATTGATATTTATGAAAATATTATAATAACGTATAAATACATCAATATTTAAATGAAATATATTTTTCTTATCAAACGACTCTCGCTACACATGTGTATATATGTATAAGCAAACATTTGAAGAAGCAAATTGAATCACTAGATTGATTATTCAAGTAGAGGAAAATATTCTGCCATCTAACGATGGTATTTTATAGCATGTGTGTAGAGGCACATGTTATGAGCTATGATAGCTCTCAGTTACGCGTGAGGAAATGGGGATTTCGGATGAGTGAAGACTAGTTACAATATATTAAATACTATTATACAGGCAAAGATTCATTCTTTACAGTTATTAAATGAATTAATTGAAAATCGTATCTTTTGAAATAATAAGTGGGAATGAGTAGAATTATACATTATTGATTATTACTGTTAAATTGATAAATTTATATATTAAAATAATAATGGATACGTTTCTTATCGTTATTGTTCTTTCGTTTGCAGAAACAAAACAGCCAGTTTCTTGTGCTAACTTCTATTCAAGCTGCATATTCTAAAATATACGTTTGAAATTACTTAAACTGTGGTTATTCATCGATAAAAATCTAATGGTTCTTTAAACTTTTCTTGAGTTTATGTTGTTTATGGCGTGATTTACTTCTTTTCTAGCTCTTCAATTGTTTTATTTAGAGTGATCTTCTCTTATATCAATTCATTTAATTGTTCTTGAATTTGTTGTTCCAGCTCTATATGATCATTTTTATGATCCGGTTCCTCTGTTTATACACATAGTTCAGTGTATATTTTTTCTTGAGTAAATTAATTGAGTTGTTGTTATGATAAGATTATTTTATATTACTCTTCTAATAATTACACAATAGAACTCTTGAGGATGCAGTACATAGTCCACGCACTAGGCGCATTAACGGGACTGTCGGCATGAAGTGAAAAGTGATTTTTGTTATTATTTCTTGTATATATGGGCTGATCCTATTACGTTATGAATTTCACTTTAATATATTATTAATTATCCTTTATTGATTCAAGTTTACAAATTTACTTTACAAAATAATTATTGAGCATATGGTTTAAATTACAAGGGAGTATCAAGAATTTAACTTTTTGTTTGTATAGACATATTATATTGTTGCAATAATATGTACAATCTAAATGATCACAGTAGTTTGATAAAACTCAAAGATCCGAAGATATAGTGGAATAATTAATATTCAGTACATCAAACATGTTTTGCTGAATAATATTTACACATTCGATTTATTTTAACAAAAGATAAGCAGATCTCACTTATTATATAACTCCTCTTAATATTTCATTTTTTAAGATACGGGAGTGAAATTGTATATTTATATTGATAATAGTCTATATCGTTTACAATTATATTATTTTCCTTTTAATTATATATATCAAGCATTTTTATATATTTTTAGCATCTTTAAATTTTAATAAAACTTAAATTATCTTGAAAATTTAATTCCTCTATTTGATTCAATATGGTCAATTAGATACAACGAGATAATATATGCTTACTACATAATATTGTATTAATATATTGTTTGAATGTAAAGAAATACAATGTTACTAAAATATCATTCAATTGTATTATACTAATTTACTTCCGCCAAGACTTATCTTATGTTAAATAATAAACTCATTAGACTACAGTAAAAATTAAGCAGAAAAGAATTCGTAAAACTCTCTAGTTTTATTTGTATTCAACATGATGATAATTTGTATTATTTTATTCTTAATTACTTATAATATATTTTGTACTCAATTTCTATTATCTACTTTGTATTAATACAATTAACTATATATTTTAATATGTTATCTCACGTCTCATAAAGTGACAGCTACACATTCACATCCCAGATGGGCGAAAATAGGAGAAGGAAGAGCAACCATCAAAAAAACCAATAACTATCAAAAAGCCAATACATTGGCAAGACAAATAAATCGGCAAAACAAGTTCGCATCACTGAACTCAGAGGACTCCAGCTCCAATAGTGGAAACTTCTCGCACTATACAGAATCATAACAGCTCCACATAATAACGGGCAACAACTGATCAAAATCCATACATCTACATCAAATAATGTGAGATGAACAACTGCTTCGATCGCAAACAACAAAACAAAAACAATGCTGGAAGAAACACTCTTGGAACCAAGCAGACGTAGTCTAAAAGCTGACGAAAGTTTTACAAAATACTCTGAAACAACAAGGCAACTACTTCGATCGAAACAACAACAAATTCAACAACAACTAAGGGAAACTGTTCAATTCCCTAAACGAATACAGATACGAGGATGTTAAATCAAAACGCAATGATGACTCATTCATGTACGTCAAAATACCAATAGGCTAGACCAACTCCAGCAAGCAAAACAAAGGCGGAAACAAGTCGTTTGGAGGTTATAAGTAAGGAAACTTCAACCGAAAATTCATATGAGGAGCTATGCAGTTGTCATATTGACTAAATAATTGCTATCTGAACTGGCTCCGTGAGGGGCCATGATAATTGGATCGTGTATCAAAACAACTGATAGATTAAAAGTATAAGCAAACATTGAAGAAGAAAATTGAAGAGAAAAATTGAATCACTAGATTGATTATTCAAGTAGAGGAAAATATTCTGCCATCTAACGATGGTATTTTATAGCATGTGTGTAGAGGCACATGTTATGAGCTATGATAGCTCTCAGTTACGCGTGTGGAAATGGGGATTTCGGATGCTGAGTGAGGACTATTTTAATATGTTATTAAAGTTCCACTTTAATTGTTATATTTTATTAATTAATATAATAGAAGACATCATATAAGAGATAAATATATTATGTATTTTATATATGTATTTTATAGTCAACAAAAGATGTATCACTGGCTGTTAATTACAATAGAATATATATTGATTTTTTACTTAGCCACAGTAAAATAACTAGTATATGTATTGTAAAGTGCGTTTAAATGTATTATAAAGTAAGAAAAGTACTATATCAAAGCAAAGATAAAATAACACTATATAACACTATAACGATTAGGCTCGGCGTCCGACGTTAGAGCTGAAGAGGCATTGCTGAAATACCAGCTTTGTTTAGTGTGATCGATGATGGGTTCATTTGATTGCGCTTCTCGTTCCTCGCCGCATCCCACTTCCTGAGATGCGTCTCGGCCAAATCGGTTGCGGAAGGTAAAATCCCCCGGTTCAAAGTGCTAAGCTGCCGTTAAGGATCGGTATGGCTAAGGGCATGTCATCAACGAGCCTTCAGGATTGGAAAGCGGCAACCGCTCCATTGCTTCCTTAGAAACGCAGATGGTACGACGCAGGTGGATTCCCGTATAGATCGGCTTGCACGAAGCAGCCGCGTTACGCCCCTGGATGCTTGTACCCGAGTCGTTGGTTGCCTTGGCTGCGGAGGTGCGCCTAACGTACATAGGTGTATCTAAAACTAATGATCATTCGCATGAACTTACAGTTCCTGTACAGAAGACCGAACTAGTATAAACGAAAGTTAAGTGAGTGGGATATATATATATATAACACTATATAAATGATACGAAGTTAAAAGGTAAAATCCCACGTTCTTTACTTTCACTAAATGGGCGTTGTATGATAATAAATATATTTAGATAGCCATACGATTACTATAATTTTCAAGTTGATGTTTACGTTTACAATTTAAAGATTTCATTTGGAAGTGGAAGGTGTACACATTTGTAGATAAAAGATTATATTAATTTTTCGCTGTTATGATACTCTATGTACCAGAATGCCATAAATTAAATATAAACCACTCCACTCCCTTCCTTGACAGTTTAACATTTACTTTGCCGTCACTTTAATGTTAAATTATAGTTCAGTTTTCATGATTGAAATGTGCCATACATGTATCATAAAATATCACAAAATATAGATATGTATCAAAAAATGTTAAATTACAGCGATTATAACTATTTTTATTATTTTGTTTTCACTATTTAAATTAATTTTAAACAAAATCACAAAAACTTCAGAATGGCGTTTTGCGTTTCTTGGGCGTCTTTAACAACTTTGGGGAACCGTTCGATTCCCGGTTCGTTCAGAATTTGTTGAATTAGTTGTACCGCTTCTTTTAGTTCGTTTTGGTTCAGAAGTGTTTGAATTTGTTCCTTTAATTTATAATAAAAGTTGTAAACGATCAGTTACCGAATCTTCTTCGTTTGGATTTGATTTATTGCATTTATTTGCTTTAAAATGTTAAAATTGAACTAATTCAGATTAAAATAAAGATCTGGGTCTGCGATTAACAGCTGCAAAACAAAATCCTGGACTATCGGAGAATATTACAGCTGCTTGAGGTAAGCCGTTGAATGAGTAGCTTTAATTTGCTGCAAAATATTTTACTAATGAATCGTTTGATACAGCGGACTCTGTATATTCTCGATTAACTGCAAATCAGCCTGAGAAGAGAGAATTTTAAGCTTCTCCTAAAACTACAAAATCTATGACGTTACCAAACGTTATTTTTATTCCTCGGACATATTAGTCAAAATAAAATCAATTTCCTGCTACAAATGCTTCGCACTGTATAACTGATTTGAAAACAGAAACGTTTGCTGCGATTTATAATTACTCAAAACAATGGTATCTATGCTAGTATTAGCAGACTCAATGTAATTAAAATAGGAAGTTAAATACTACTCGATTATTGCTACAAAACTAGACTTGTATTGAGCAAATACAACCTTGGGTATAAATAGTTGCGATTGAATTGACAAAGCCAATATTTACTGTGGCGTTTCAAATAATTATATCTTATTCTAAGTAGAAGACTCGCATAATACAAATTTGTTGTTAAATATTTCATGCTGCTATTTCTTCTAAGTCTCTAAATTTGTACTCGACTTTTGCATTTGTTTCCAACATATCATAATCAATTTAAATAGTTATTCTGCTGTTATAAAATCATTTTAAGAAACAGAAACTTTAAATTATAGTATATATTCTTAATATTTAGTTTCTGCTAGGTTAGGTTATGAGATAACTATTTTTTCCAGTGCAATATCATTAAGAGGAAATCTTTTAAGTATCATATCAAGTATATCTTTTGAAAAATATTTTGTGTATAATTCTAACAACTTTCGATACCCAGATAAAGAGAAATCAGATGCAATCAACTGTGAGCTCATCAATTCTTCTGCTTCCTGATGTAGATTATTTAAAATCAATTCATTAGCTAATTTAATCAACGTAAAATTATTTCTATTGTATTAGTATCTAGCTCTTATATCTTCTATTGTTGTGTTCTTTTTCATTTGTGAAGTGACAAATTAATATATATCAATATTATATAATCTAGTATCACTTATTTATCATACAAAATCAAAATCGTCAAAATCTCCATCCTTTTTCGGCTTATTGCTGTTATTTTCTGTATTCTTCGAGTTTGATATGAAATCAAAATTAAAATCGTCTTTAGTCTCAGTTTTTTGTTATTTGGGTTACGTTGAAGCTACAAAATCAAAATCAAAGTCTTTATTAACTTTAGGCTTTTCTTCTTTATCTTTTGCTTTTGTTATTTCTGGTTTAGGATCGAAACCAAAGTCGAAATCATCTTTCTTTTCCACAGGTTTAGAACTTGATTCTTTTTCAATTGTATTATTTACAATAATTTTTTCTTCAATTTTTTCCTTTGGAGCACTAAATCCAAATTCAAAATCGTCTTTTTATGGAACAGTTGCATCCTTCTATTCAACTTTTACCTTATTTTCCTCATGATTTACAAATCCGAAATCCATTTAGGGTTCAACGTTTAGTAATTAAGCTTCCTCAACAGGTTTTGTTTCGATAATTGGATTATTGCTAATTTATTTGGTTGCTTCATCAAATCCAAAATCAAAATCATCTTTTTGTTCAGGTTTTACAGGTTATACTTCTTATTTTGGTTTAGTTTCTGGTTCTTGTTTCACCGGTTCCATAAAACCAAAGTCGAAATCATCTTTTGGCGTTTCTTTCGCCTTCACGCTTGTATCGAATTCAAAGTTGGGTTCTTTTGTTTTCACTGGTTCTTGGACTGGTTGTGTTGGTTTTACTTTTTCTTCGCTTTCTTCACTGTCGAATCCATCATCGAAATCGTCTTCATCTTTTGGTGCTTATTTAGGTGGTTCTGGTTTTATATTTGTGTCAACTTTTGTAAATTGTTCTTTTTCATTTTGTTTCGTTTCTCCGAATCCGAATTCTTCTTTCGGTTCTTCCTTTTCTTCGCTGTCGAATCCGTCATCGAAATCATTTGGTTCATCGGCTTTTATTTCTTTTTTCGGTTCGATTTTCGGTAGTTCTTTTTTGAGCTCAATTTTTATTGGCGGTTCTTTTTTCTCTTCTGGTTCTGATTCGTCGAATCCGTCGTCGAAATCGTTTTCTGGCACAGATTATTAAGCGAATCCGAATTCTTCTTCTCTTTATTTAGGTGGAGCGGAGGTAATGGTTATTTCTGGTTGTGGTGAGTTGTCGAAGTCCTCATCGATGTCTTCCACTTCCTGAACCTTCGTGTTTTAACTGAGAACGAGAACCTGAGGAACTTTGTGCTCAGAGCTCTCATCGAATTCGTCTTCTATGTCTTCAATATTCGGTGGTTGAACTTTTACAGGTGAGTGCTCAATTACTTTTATTTGGCTCAGTTTCTGAGGGAGTGGGCTTTTTATTGAGCTCACAATTGGTATTTTGGTTTCTATTTTGGTCTCGTTTATCTTTCGCGCTTGCTTCAGAGCTAGTGGTGTGCGCTAGTTCCGCGATTTGTCAAAGTAGCTCTGTGATACTGTAGGCTGCGATTTCTTCGGCCTTTTTGGCTCGAAGTACTTTTGCAGACCTGAAAATGGGTTGTTGTGGCTCTAGTCCATGTGCTTTATTTCCTCGAGCTGGCCCTGCCTGATTTTCTCCAAAAGCGCATCATTTTGCATTATCTCGCGCTTAAGACGATCTGGATTCAAAGGTTACTGCACCTCCTGATCTATAAAATATTTTAACAAATCGCTTTCTTCTTTGTCAGCTTTAATTTGTGAATTCATATACTGTAGTAATGCATTGTCATCCGTGATGTATTCACTTATTTTTTACGCATCTAAATATAATTCCTTCCCTTTGTGAAGTAAAACTAAAGTATCGTTGGCACATCCTTGCATAATTGTCTAATTTTAAACTTTCTCACGTTCTGTAATCATTTACATTTCTTTTTACTATTCATTTAGTATTTCCAAACATATCCATCCAAGATGAGGATTATTTAAATCAGTTTATTGCGATAATAATTATCTATATTTCTTTTATCGCTCTTATACGTGTAGTATAGCTTGATATCTTTTATTTGTTGGTGGGTTTGACGATATCAACTATAGCATTGGCGACAATTTTAGTTTAGAATGCGCACTTGTTTTGCTCATTGAAGTGAAACGTTTCTAAGTTTAAATTAAATCGATAAAATATATACGTTATCTTAAAATATTTTATTATTCTATTTTGAGAAATCTTCCAAGTAATTCCAAATGACACACTGACCTGAGCATAAACATCAATATATGCTGTGTTCATAAATATAAATTATAATGACGTGTTATATACAAATATAAACCTTCTTACTCAAAAATATTAACTTTAACATAAGAATATTTCAACATAAGAGTTATATTATACCATTTAAGTGAATAAATGATTAAATATTATAATATTGGATATATTTTCTAATATTTCACTTCAATTATGTTGATAGTATAATATGCTTTACTGCATATCGACTGCCTTTAAGATTCGAGTTTAGAAGCTACGCAATCCTTTATTAGAGTAAATATGAACAGTGTTGAATCATGTCCAGATGAGCCATTTGATGCTAAATTAGTAGCAAGAGAAAGAAATGGAAACGTGTGGGTATTCTAAAAGAAAATAGATAAAACCAAGCCATCAAGCGGTGCGTTTATGTGCGAGCACTTTTTAGGCGATAAAGATATTTGTGATATGGAGAAGATGGAGATTTATGACGCAGATGTTTATGTCAAAGGACAGGATTCTGAGTTTTACTCGTCTAGATCTAATATACCGCATCCACCTGTTGATGAAGAAGATCTGATAAATGATGAATTGTGAAACGTCATTTTACGTCATGTAACATTTCTTTATAATTTGAACTAAAAGCAAAATAGATTGCATAAATATATTAATAAATCAATTATTGATAAACAAAAGCTTCACATACATCTTCTTATTTCAACCGATCTTACCTTATTTTGATTCCTTCACTTTATTCATTTGATTTAAAACCCTCATTTAATTCGCGATAGTACAGAGGGAGTTCTGTGTTTAATTATTTCCTTTTTAACAACTTTGTTTCTTATGTTATTGATTAACGCGTCGTTCATATCAACTTGTTAAATGAGTTTCGCTATTTTCAAGTTCCGTTCGAGGCCGTTGTCGTGGTACAGTTGAGTTTGTTCGTCCAGGAACTTCTAATAGTTCCCGAGAATTACATTCGAGAGTTCAAATGAGTCCACTTAAATTAGTCGCCGCCCTCTGATTAGAATCACCTTTTCGTTCACTGAGCGATTGTTAATCACACGCTACGGATGCTCTCCTTTTAAGAGGAGAATCTCCTTCTATTGCTCATTCAAAACTTCTACCAGTATCGTATCTACAACAGGGCTTCTCTATTACTGCTGATCTGTAAGAAGCTGCTTATAACGAATTTAGCGATCCTAAATTTATCTGAGAAGAACCTAGCGCACTTAACTGTTTTGCATAATTGAAGTGGTACTTTTACAAAGATGATCGCAATTTGAATAATTTAATGTTTAGCGGAATCTTATTCTATTATGTCTTCATTCATTAACATTACTGTTATACGGTATACTGTTATTCCATGATTAACTAATAAATAAAACAAATATACTAGTATAAGTAACATCATGTAAAAATTATTAGAATATGTTATTAGAATATATAGCTGGGATCACTTATAATAGGAATCCTTGAACATAAACTTGACACCTTTTGATTTGTAGAAGTCTATCAAATCTTAAACCTAAAACTATGTTTACTTAATTAACTGAAGTAATCCGCTTAATATACTAAAATCATAGTTATCAGTTTAAGAAAAGTCAAACATATTCAAAACCTAAACTTATTTAACACTTTTATTCTAAGCTTAT
The DNA here is from genome assembly GCA_963988835.1 of Hexamita inflata. Lineage (NCBI taxonomy): Eukaryota > Fornicata > Diplomonadida > Hexamitidae > Hexamita > Hexamita inflata. The sequence continues at coordinate 13,617 of CAXDID010000589.1, read as the reverse complement.
TTTAGACGAGATTCTACTGTATTGAAATCAGTAAGACATGTTGTTATAATAAAGTCGTAATCTGATTAAAAGGTTTAACCGTTAATTATTTGTAATGAAACTTCACCTTAAATCGATTCCTTTTATTCAACAAATTAAATTTCTAGATTTTAACACATTTCATTCAATTTCATCAATTGTGGGAAGCTTTATGGAGGTTGTCCTTGAAAAAATATAGCTATTTTCATTTAAGGAGACAATATGGAGTGTGAACACAATTAAAACAAATACTATATTTATTTTTCATGTTTTCCACTTTATAGAGAAAAAGATGGGAATATAAGGATTACTTGATCACATTGAGGGATCATAAACACACATTGATAGTATACGTGGTAAATCTGTTGCTATTGATGGCCACTGTTTATTACATAAAACGGCATATAGATTTGCTGAAGAATATGTCATTAATGGACTTACGGCTAATATATCAAAAGCAGTTGCATAAATTGTCCTAGATTTCATATAAATTTCATCACATACCATATTAATTTTTGACGGAGGTTATTTACCATCAAAATAAGCAACTAATCAAGAAAGAAATATATAAAGATAAGAAGCGTTAGACAAGGCTAAAAACGAGTCAGATTTTATGTTAAAAAGAAAATATTTATAATAGGCTATAGGATTCCCTAGATAGGTTGTTGAATAAATTGCCTCTTAGGTAATAAATATTCTCAAATCTCACTAAAATTTTTATTGCTTTTTGTCTCCTTATGAAGCTGATCCATAACTAATATCCCTTTAACGATGTGGTTTAGCTGATATAATCGTTACTTTAGATTCAGATTTACTGCTTTATGGACCTTCAAATGTTATGTTTCGTTACGATGGAGTTAGTAAAACTGGATTTTTAGTTTCAAGTGCTTAAATTTATGAAAAAACTTTCAAAAATATTCAAAACTCTTATGAATTAAGAAAGATTTGTATATTATCTGGTTGCGATTATGTTGATTCATTAAAAGGAGTTGGTTTAATCGTTGCCTAGAAATAATTAATGGGGTAAAAGCAGATTGTACAATGTTGTTAATCATTATTGATGTCTAAACAGAATCCTTACGATTCTGATAATATATATGTCTAGAACGTGCTTAACGCACTTTATACATTCAATTATAACTTAGTATTTGATGTATCCACACTAACATGTAATAACTTACAGACAATTACAAACGATTAGGTTTTAGATAAGTATTTTAATAAAAATTTAGGAATAAAACTAAGTAATGAAGAAGTTATTAATGTTTCATGCCCATAAGAATTTATGGTTAATTCTGTTAATAAATTAAATAAGATTTGCAAATATCAATAGACCTAATAATATTAAATTGTCGATGAAGAAATGATTGATCTATACAGATTAAAAGAGAATTTGGTTGGCTAATATACATTGCAACCAACAACAACACAGTAATAATTATCAGAAGTTAGTCCATGGTTTAAGAGTATTAAATAATCGTTTATTCGGGAATGATTGAATAATATTTGTAGATTTCATAATTCTATTTAAATACTGGCTTTCATTTTATTGTATTTATCTTTGATTTATATAAATTCTTAGTAAGTTGCAAACTTAATCATATCTAAAAACTCTGTTTCAACTTGAATAGCTTCTCTAATTGAATCTATGTTAAATTTAGATCTCTTCTAACTTAATATTGTATTTTTTAATAAATTCAAATATAAATTTGAGTGTTCAACTTATTGATTAATAATTGCCTGGTCACGGTCTGTGCTCGCTATATACATAACATATTTTTAAAAAGCATAAAGTTTGCTTTCAATTTCGTCTACTCTATTAATCAATAATTTTTTATATTCACTTGCTTATTAGAACTGTTCGATAACAAAATGAAATTATTCTAAATATTTTGATTTAATTATTTTCTGCTGTTCAAATAAGGTATTTAAACGTTTAAATACATTTTTACAATTTTTTAGCAAAGAATATAATGGTGTAGCTATATATCTTGGATCTGAATTTGTCTCCTAATTTTTAATGGAATCTTCTAATTTTTAATAGTATTGTTCTAGTTAAAAATATAGGTCTGCTTCAGAAGTATCATCTTCTATTTCATGAATTTTAAATTTTTATGGACATTTTTATGGTTTTTTATGAATTTGACGGTCGATTTCTGTTAAATTGTCATAATCGTGAAGTTATTGCTCAATTTTCTTAATTTTTGCCAATTCTTCTTGTTATCTATTTAATTTCGAAAAATCTTAAGAATTACTAAGTTTAGGCGAAAATGACAGATTGAGATCTACTTTTACACTACTTTTCTTTTGTTTAGGAGTATGTAATATTTTATCATCACTATTACAAGGTAGTTTTTGATTAATAACCTATTTAATCTCTTATTAATTCGGTTTAATTTATTATGTGGTTTCTTTATTATATTTTTGGCATTTATCTCTGTGTTTAAAGCTTTTTGATCTTTTGGCTACAATATGTTATTCTATTTTATGAATTGATTACGATCTCTAAATTTAAGGTGTTTATGATATATTCAGTTTATTTTGAACATGATTTTCTGTTTTTGCGGTTTTTAGTTTTCTATATACTTTTGTGCCTTTAGATTTTCCTTATGTTATATTTTATGGTGGTTCTATATTATTTTCTTTTATTTTTAGCAACTGTTCATTTCCAGTTTTAGTTGGTTCTTTCATTTTTTACTATTCTTTCTTTATAGTTGATTCTTACATGATTATTAGTTCTTTCTTATGTTCTTTTGGAGCGATGCTTTTATCCTTTTATTTAGACTATATTTATTAATTTGTGATAGTTACTTCAGGTTATTCGTTATTTTTTACTTACCTGTTGATCTTTTTTGTGACGCTTTTAACGATTTCAATTTATGTTTCAATTTTAGAGTATATTTGATTTTAGGCCTGAGTTTATTTGATATTTAAGTATTTAATGTCTGGTTATTTGAAGATTTAAATATCAATATTTTAATATTCGTTTTAAATAGAATTGATCGTTTGAAACAGAATTGATGTTTTAATGCAGTTTTTGGACTCAGTACTTAAAAGAATGTGTTTCTATTTGGTATCTTGTTATTTAAAGATTAATTTAATGAATTTTTTAGTTTTAACTGGAACTTTCTTTTCTGGTTCAATTGTGGTTTCAATTTTTGATCTAATTGTGCCTAAATTTTATTGTACGAATTATTATTCAATTTTCCTGTTGATAACACTTATTTCGTCCTTAGATGATACTTATGTATTATCTCTTATTTACTTTTGCACACTTTTCTGTTATAGCTTGTTCGTGTTCAAAATATGCTGAATATCGTAAGATGGTATAACTTGATCGTTGAGCGTGCTTTACATATTAGTTACTCCTTGAATTTTTGACAAAAACATTAACGCCATTTGCTTTTGTTATGTTTATTACTGAACCAAAGCATCTAATTACTTTTGTGATAATAGACTCCCACGTATGATGTCAGCTTACAACAAAAACTTCACTTTCAAACCGTATTAATTTGTAAGAGTAATCTCTTACTTTGAATTTAATATTTCTGATAATTTACAGGGTCCTTTTAGACAGTCGGATATTTATTTTATTTATTCTGATATTTGTTAGAAATCTCCTCCAACTTTTTACTCTTAATTCATCGCTTTTGTCAAAACATCTAATAATTATTCTAGTTATTCCAGTTCCTATTTACTGAATTTCTATTTATTGCTTTATTGCAAATATTTATCAAGAAATTATTAATGCTAATCTTTACTGTTTTATTATATTTTTTATTTAGCTTTCATACTAGGAGTGGTAATGTATATAAATATAATTTATTATATCCATTAATCAAATATCATATTCACTTTTCTTTTTCTACAAAGAAATATTTTCAATATTTTAAACTGTTTATATTATTTCTGCACAATTTTATGCCATATCACAAAAATTCATGTAACAGGTGACGTCTTTCAAAGGAATGTGTTCTTTTTTGCCCCATCTTTAAATTACTTGTTTCGCTTATTTTTTATAACTAGCTAATATTGTTTTATTTTCATATTTAGGCACTTCTTTGATATTAATTTTAATATCTTGTTCAGAAATTTGTGAGTCGTTGTATGATGCATCAACTGCACTTCTATTACTTAGTGCAGGTAAATGACCTAACTCTGGCGAAGATGGGTCTGATGTATAATGAATATTTCGTGCCTTTTATCGTATTTCATAATATTTTTTAGTTTAATGATCGGTAGCGAGATTAGGTTATTGTGACAGCGATGATTTATGTTTTGGCGTAAATACTGGTAAGTAAACTAAATCGTCTGCATCCATACTCCCATTTTCTCTAAATTTTTATAGATTGTTTTTAATTTTGTTTACAAATTATTGGCTTGAATTGATAGGATTCGAATAACTTTTTAATTTGAATTACATTGGGAGCGGACAATATATGTTATATAAATATATGTTTTAAAAGATCTTATAAATTGAATAATAGTAAATTAAAAAATTTGTATATGAATAAAAAATGTATACAGTATATGAAGGTATACAAAATATTGTTATCATTTTTATCATAGTGTGGTTTAAAACAATATTAAACTTACTATTCAATTTCCCAATTCTCTTATTATCGGTTTTAGAAGTGGTTTTAAAAGGGTATCTATATTTCATTCGATTGATTCTGAGAATTCCAGTTATTCTCTTCTCCGTTCTAGGTCTATTCCTAGCCATTCCATCCATTTTGTTTCTCCGTTGATGATTCTTTCTTGGAATTGGCTTTGTTCGTATTTCAGCCGCCACATACCAGTGTAAACTTTATATTGTCCTTTGAGTTCAACTAGGTAGACTACTTGGTCGTATGCGTTGAATATGAGGTATTCTTCGTTTTGATATGCCAGCAGGGTGAGTGGCACTTCCAGTTTGGGGCTCACCTCTGTCCATTCCAGTTAATTCCCTTTTTGTGTTATTGTGTTTATTTATCCATTTTTGGTGTTAATTAAATAATTTGGCGCTTAAAATTGCAAGTCGTAGTACCTCAGTGGTAACCCAATTTTATTCACGAAATTGCATTTGGAAATTCCCTCTTCGTTGACGGTCCATAAATCGAGTCCGAGCGCGTAAAAAGTTCCCTAAAAGTGAATTATCGAGTGCAGATTCACATCTGTTTTGAATAGTGATATGATTCTGTGCTTCTTGAACTTAAAAACGAATCCGTTGCTGAGCCCGAGCCCGAATTCGGGTCCGAGTGCGAATTATTCAGATAGTGGAGCGGAGGAGGTGAAAACGAAGTCGTTCGGGACCGTTTTCGCGATTTAAAGGGACGAATTCAGAACGTAAGAAGTTCTATTCCCGTAACAGTAGAAAAAATTATCAGTTCTGTGCAAGAAAACGCAGTGACTAAATGGTGGTTTCATTGGAGCGGTAAAAATTAATTTGTTATTCATTATTTAAATTTTTTAAGGTGCGACAAGAAGTATGTATATTTGTAATAATTAAACGTTTAAAAAACTAATTTTAGGTTACCACACCACACCGTTTCTTATCAATGTCTCGTGTATTCATTTCCAACATCCCAGAGAAGTTCACCCCACAGGATCTTCAATTGCTTTTTCAACAAGCCAACATACCATGCTCCTATCCAGAACCACTCAAGATCTTAAAGTCTAAGCGTCACAAAGCTGACGGCTCCTCTACTGGTCGTTTCATCGTTTTGAACTTCGATCAAGACGTCGTCGCCTACACAGCTATTGACGCTATCAACATGATGGTTCTTACTGTTGATCAAAAGGTAAGCAGCATCCGTGCTGTTCCTTTCATCCCAAACTTCCGTTCCTACCTTGAAAACCCGCTTTCCCAGCTTGTTATCTACAACGTCCCAATCGAACTTGGATCCAACGATCTCAAGGACTTGTTCAGTGAATTTGGTTCGGTTCTCTATGCCATGGTCAAGAGGCCATGGTCAAGAGATCAACCAGCCACCGCCATGGGTTACGTTTTATTCGAAAACAAGGAACAAGCTGATACCGCCATGGAAAGCGCCAACGGAAGATTCCTCGGTCCAAACCAACTTTACATTGTCAAGTAGTCTGATATTTAATAGTAATTGGTGGATGATATGGATGATATGGCCCCTGAAGAGTGACACGAAATTATATTTTTTCATAATTTTAATTATTAGCTACTTTTTAGTATATATTTTAATTCCGCGCCAAAAATTTACAGAGAAATGAAATTTCATCAGACCACTATGAGATACGAAAATTATAGAAAATGTGCTATCAATATTAATAATAGTATATAGGAAAAATAGATATATTTCTTTATAAATGATATAACTACTTGATTATAGAATTTCTATAGCCACTTTTACACTACTTTATATATCAATAAAACTAGATCCGTGTTTGGAGTGAAAATATAATTTTTTATTATAGGTTATTTCGATGCGAAGCGTCGCAGAAATTATGTGTATGTTAGAGTGTGTAACATAATAACGTATATAAAATGCGTGGCTCATGTAGTTATCTAAACGATTGTATGAATAGAACTAGCATTTATATAACACATTATTAACTTAAAATTTAGTTATAAACCTTACATAAGTTAAACATCAAGTTTAAATAAAATGACTCACTTAACTGTAACCTTATCATCAGTACTAATGCTCAATTTAATCATTGCATCTTCATCTTGTAAATCATTACAATCCACAAATCCAAATTTAGTTACACAATAACGTTACCTCAAACTAATCTCCACATCATACCTCATCTTCTAGGATTGTCACTCTGAATAGTCTCCTCAGACAACCTAAGTTAGTTCGTTACTTGAACTAACATTATTGACCTCGGAAGTTATCTTTGTAACTTTCTTTGACTTTAACTTAATTTATAGTATTTTAATATTTACAATACTTTAACATTTTAGTATATACGAAAGTTAAGTGAGTGAGATATATTTTAACAATTAACGAATGAACGATTAGGCTCAGCGTTTGACGTTAGAGCTGAAGAGACACTGCTGAAATACCAGCTTTGCTTAGTGTGGTCGATGATGGATTCATTTGATCGCTTCATGAGATGCGGCTCGGCCAAATCGGTTGCGGTAAGGTAAAATCCCACAGTTCAAAGTGCTGGGCTATGAATCTTAGCGTATCAGCGGCAACAAATAATATGAATATAATTTCTACTTTATTTCTTAAACTAAAAGCATCGACAATGTTTTACTTTATGAGTATGATTATCAAATTATTATTTTTAAATGTTTCTTGTGATCGAAGTAATTGATTATTGAGTGGATGTTTTTGAGATGTACCAAAAGAGTGAGCCGATATATAAAAAAAATTATTGTCAATTATTATTTGAAGGTTAAAAAGACCCCTTAAGTTAGAACGGTATGTTTATAACTTTATTAACTTGAAAATATATAGCGAAAAGATAATACCACTTTAATTTAATGAGATAGATTAATATGATCTTAAAATCAGCTGTTAAAGATTAAATCAATGCTTGTAACTACATATAAAATTAGTATATTTCAGATTAAATTAATCTATAAGTTATAAATAGTCAATAAGTTATAAATATTTCACCCAAAACAATTCTTGATTAAATTAATAACTAAATAGCAATTTTAGAGAAAGATTTATCTAAATTTATAAAATATTATCAAAATTGTACTGCAGACACTCCTTGTTTTACTAACAACATTTATGTTATGTAAAAACTTTTCATTTAATGTTGTGTAGATTACAACAAATATGGTCTTAATACAAATACAGTCACTGAACTTTTAATGAATGCAATCTAATCAGTTAAAAAAGATTACTTGGATTAAAGTTCAACTAAATAATCAAAATTATATATATGTGAATAATTGAATAAACTGTTTCATATTTTAAAATCATTTTCATATTTTAACGGAAACATAATGTTATCAGATAATATTATTGACTTGTGCATTAACGGAAACTGGACAGATGATACAATAGAACCTTTAGAAAACTTTTGTTAAGTAGGAAACTTGATTAATTGTGAAAAATAGAACCATGCATTGAATTCTGTTTACAGAATCGGACTAAATGGTTTAGACCTTCATACATGGGCATATAATCTAATAGCAGAAAAACATGGATATACAGGAATTCAATTTAGTTTAGATGACATAACCAAATCATAATTTTAACACGACGAATAATTTATGAACAAATACCACGCTATCATAGATTATGCAATCGCTTTGATAGCCGCACATAATTTAAGAAATGATGAAAGATTCACTAAACAGATTCCAAATGCTATTTGTGGAATATACTAAAAATTGCAATAATAAGAGGTCACATAAAAAATATACTTATCAGACGTTTTGCCGTTTGCTACTACGATTGACTCTCTTTCTACTACAATGAACGATTGTATATACGCAATAGATGACATTATAGTTGATGTTTCTATCAAAGAAGAGAACTTTTTATAAATTTAGAAAATTACTTTGTATTAATACAAAGCTCTTAAAGATATATATAATATAATTGATAGCAAAATCATTAGAAATAATTATAATACATATTTCACTGCTTAAAAACGTACTGTGTTAAAAAAGGCGCTATAAAAACTAAATAGCTTGATCCCATTAATGAAACATAATAATAAATTAGAATTCATTTTGGGCGTACCAACATACTGTTTCAACACAATATATGCGAATTAATACTTTGCAGAACAGTGTTAACCAGATATTCGAGTAACAATCGAATCTATGCTTCGCTCTTGCAATTATTACTTTATCAACAGTGAAAAGGCTTCTTAACATTACACTTACCTTCCAATAGAGTTCTAATACTTAGAAAGCGACTGCAAATTTGAAGAGTTGCCGGTAAATACCCACAAAATGTTTTACATTCCAACTTTCTAGTAAGTTAGCGATTAAACAGAATATCTTAGAATACCATTTGGTCAATCAATAGGATCATATCCTCTGTGTCCAATATAGAAATATGTTTAATACTATAAGGGTACGTTATCCGTAATATAATAATAGTAAGTTCTTCACTTCTTCTATAAGATAATACACATTTAAACTTCTGCTGATATTGAAGCTCCTTAAAATTATCACGAGTCTTTACCTTTTATTATATAAAGAGAACATATTTCCGTTTTTAATAAACTTATTACAGCAGCAAAATAGAAGCACCGCTAAATATAAGATAAACCTAAATACAAACTTAATTATTATTGGTTCGGGAACGTTATATTAGCATTGAGTTTGCTGCCTGAGTTCGAGTATTTGGTTCCAATAGTAATTAAAAGATTACAAAGCCTTACGAAATGATATATTTATAAACTCTATCAGTACATCTATTCATTTTTGCAGTTCGATTCCTTCTTTAATTTTCTGGTATCGTTTTAGAATGTTTTGGAATTCGGTGTATGTAGCTTTTTCGGCCATTTTGATGAATTCTTCTTCCACTTGGATCATCTCGCATATTCCGTCCGTGTTCAGCGTCTTTTTGTCCAGCCCTTTTTATTAGAATAATTAGTCTTTGAGCATTTGAAGGTATAATTGCGATTCGTCGACCGCGTCTTTTATGATTTGGGTGTCGTTTTCGTCGGTTGCGATTTAAAATCGCGCGTTCTCCCTGAACTTTTGCATCTTTTCTCTTAATTTATCACTTTTGAACTCGCGCATTAACTGTAAGTACTCCGTTTCAAGGTCAATTAGCTGCTTAATCCGGTTCGCCTAAGACGAACGCAAGATTTTCTGTGTCACCAGCTCCTTTTACAACTATTTAAGCGCAGAATCGCTTTCAACGTACGAAGAAAGAAGAACGGAGGTGAATCGGCTGTCCTGCACACTAGCTACTTTTAAAATACCATTCAACTTCTGAATAAACTCAGAAACTTTCTTGCGAGACTCGTCGTTAATCGGCTTGGGCGTTTTAGGCTTAGAAACACGCTACTAAGTGATTTTCACATCAGTAGGGCTGTGTATTAGCTACTTCGGTAAGCTTGAACTAGATTTAGACTACTCTAACGCGCACATCACTTCATTTTCTACCGAATTCGCGTTTATTAGATTATTTTACAATATCTATGGCGGAACATTATATTTTCTCTTGAATGTCACTTTGATGCGGAAATATAACACCATAACATGAAATATACACAATAATGTTATTATTTAATACACTTCACATTTCATATTATATGACTGAAGGCTAAAAGAACGAAGACTATGTAGTTGGTATAGATGAAGCTGGCAGAGGACCAGTTATTGGGCCGATGGTATATGGAATAGCTGGTATACCAGTATCTAAATAACATTTACTTAAAACTGCAGGAGCTAATGATTCAAAATAACTTACTGACGCTGATAGAAGAAATATTTTTGAAAAACTAAAGAAAATTGAAGGGTTTTATTATGCTTTTGTTTCTGTTGATGCAATTTAAATTTCAGAAGAAATGCAAGCTATAAATCGTACTTCGTTAAATCAAATCGCATTTAATGCTGCTAGGACATTATTAGAAAATTGCCCTTATAAAATATAACATGCATATATTGACTTAATTTCACCAGCTGAATAATACAGAAATTTTATTCAATAATCTCCGCGTTTAGTTGATTTAAAAATGACTATAGAAGCTAAAGCTGATGCAAATTACCCAGTAACCGGAGCTGCTTCTATAGTAGCCAAAGTTACAAGGGATAATGCGATAAAACCTGAGTGGGGTTCGGGATATCCTTCTGATCCTCACACAAAAACATATATAGGTTCTGCATCTGATCCAATATTCGGTTTCAAAGAGAGAAACGTAAGATTCAGCTGGTCAACTTGTTAAAAAATAATGGAAGAAAAATGTAAAAAATGTGAATGGTAAGTGCAAAGAGACGCAGATGGAATATCACAGCATCAATAAAATAGTGGTCTCTTTTAAAAAATGGGATTCAAATAGTTGGTACCAAAAAAGTGATTGTACTATGATTTATTAAGCTAATACGTAACAGTTCGTGTATCTCTTTTTCCAAAAACATACACATTTAATCTTTACTGATTTAAATTATCATTTGTTGTATTTACAATTGAGTGAAGCTTCGATATCCTTGGATTCTTGAATATATATATATATATATTCATTTCACTTCCTCGAGACGGCACAAACCGACTTCATTGAGACTTTCGAAAGCAAAACATGAGCTCTCGCACGCCAGTGTTTCCACTTTCAAAACGGGCTCAACCCGTCATTTATGCCCACTCAGTAAAGACCCAACAGGGCTCTTTTTGAACCATAAGTTAACATCATAGAAAGTGTATATGTATAGAGAGTATACAATAACGTAAGGAGTTTGTGGAAATGATTGATAATGAAGATGTGCTGAAATATAAAATAATTCAAAATTATTAATGTAACTAATTTGACCATATATTATCAGGTATGGATCTTTGTTAACATTTGATCATCAAGCTACAATAATTTATACTTCAACATAATTTGGTGTGTTTACTAAAAATATAGTCGATGTTATTAACTGTGCTATATTAATTAATAATAATATTTCATTTAATTTGAAATGACTCATTAGACTATTCACTTCATTTATATTACAACAAAAAAGAATAAAAATAATAATGCTATTGTGGTGGTATGTTAAGTAATATATAATCTACAAATCACTTACTAATCTTACTAGAACGAAAATCTTCAAAAATATTGATTTCGTTGAGCTCAACTTATAATGACTCTCTTTAATCGTGTCCTATAACTAAAAACAGGTTAGATTCGAAATCTAAATTAGATTGTATTCTACTCATGTTAGATTCCGACTCATCTGATATAATTTAATTTACAACTATTTCAGTTTTGTCTTCGTTGGATGGAGGTGAATAACCGCTTGGATTACATCCTAATGCAAATGTTGTTGGAACAGTAGCATTAGAAATTGTTGAAACTTCAGATGGTTCTTCAGGCTTTATAAGATTCATTAAAGAAGTGAATATTAATAATATTACATCAATTATGCTAAATAAACATAAATCGCTAGTAATTCAAACTTGCTAAATTGCTATTAATAATTACACATGATATTTACCTGATACCTTCCTATGTATTATTATTAGTTGTTAGTTGGTAAAGATAAAGATGTTGTGGTTCAAATATTGTTAATATGTGTACATAAGAAAGAATATTTATTTAATTTGTGACTTTTTTATAGATTAAATACTTTTTTACAGATTAAAATGTCATAATTAACTCAGTAGAAGAAACCGATGATCTTTCCACCAACGTGGCGTTTTTGAGCTTCAGTTTGATCCATGATACCTTGGGAGGTGGCGAATATAACGTGGCCGAACAAACGGGATGGGAGGAGGCTGTTGGTGTACTTTTCCATGTCAGCGACTGGGACGTCGAAACGTGGGGAGATGACAGCGCACTTGTTGAGGCGACCGATGAGGTTGACAACGCACTTGTTGCCTCTTCTGTCGTCGACAATGGTGAAGTCACCAATGTAGTTGGTGGCTTGCATTTGCTTGAGGAACTCAATAACGACTGGGTTGATTGGGCGGATGATGGCTTGGCGGGAACCAGCTTGTTGGGCATTGCATAAATTCTTGAGAGCGTCACGGAGGATGTTGCAGCGAACCATTCTATAGGCTGCGCATTACGCGAGATTGTGTTAGTACCACTACCATTCAGCGATTTGACATACTTTCTACACGAAAAGCGTGGAAAATCTGGATTTTATGCTATAAATACATATATTTAAATATATTTTTTCACTTCTGAATGACTTTTATACTTTCTGAATCATTTAGTTCTGAATATGATTATGACTAGTATTTGAAAACAAAAATTAGATTTAGGACTTTCCCAGAATATTTTATCAGAAATATTTAGAATTTCGGAGATTTTAGAAAATTACTTTAAACTATAGATTAATAAAATTTTAAATAACTTTTAATAGTTTAATCATAAGTGATATAGAATACGTTTCTTTAAAGTTTGTTCTAATTACAAGAAATACCTTCTAATGTAAAACAAATTGCTTCTTCTCAAAAACCATATATAATTCGTCAAAATAATGACCTTTTGCAATTATATGATACAAATACTAACAAAATTCTTCGAACGTAATCCATTAATTTGAGTTCTTATTTTATAAATTCAAATGAGCTATTCGTAATGTTCGAGTAAAAAATAATATCGTTAAAAAACTCGTAAGAATATTGTTATACTCAGGTTGATTATATATTTGAGTCCAAATAACGTATTTACTTTATTAAATGCAATGAACCCTTATCATATGTTTATAAAGTAATGCCATTTGATTTGAGAACAACAACAGAAATTGTAACTAATTTTTGTCTGGAGAATTAGAACAGTTTTCTTTTTACAACAAATAACGCGCTATACAGGATTTAGAATAATACAATTCTAGAAGTTAGTGCACGAAAATTCATTTAGTTATAACAAATAGACAATAGTATTCTGGCTTTAACTAACTCAAATAATATAATAAATATGTATAACCTGGAGAATAATTCATGCAATTTGTAGTTAATTAGCAATATTTAAAGTCTTAATGAACATGAAATACATATTATATCTTAA
>CAXDID010000588.1:0-63937 GCA_963988835.1 Hexamita inflata | reverse complement strand
CGGCTTTCAACAACTTCTTTTTTATTTGTACTCATAGAGGTTGGGATGTGGTAAGGTGTAAATATTATAATTATTATATTGTGTATTTAATTTTGAATTAGTTTATAAAAATGTTAATATAATCGATTGCTAATAATCGATTACTAAATACAACACATTTAAGAGAAACAAATAACATTAAAATAAATATCAATACACCAAGGTCACTTTAACATGTCTTCTCTAATTCTTAATGGGTAAACCTGTCTGCTATTAGGGAACCACGCTACGCCTAAGTATAGTTTTTGGTCGCCTTCATCGTCGTTCATGATGAACCCGGAGTACAGCCACATGACGTATCCTTGCTGTGCTACGTTTTTCACAACCGGCATTGGGAGTCTCACTTCTTTGATGATGTCGCGCTCCATCTGAACGGTGGCCGTGCTCATGATCGAGCCTTCGTTGACTTTCACGTTGCTGTAGGTGAACCTCTCGATTTCTCTGATCTTGTGGATGCCGTCGAACGCTTCGCCTCTGAAGAACGGGTGGACGAAGATGGGCTTTGTGATGTTGAACTCGGAGACCTTCTGGTTGATCGCATACGGCATGGTGGATACATTGAACAAGTTGTTCTGGGTCCAGATGTTGTTGATGCTGGAGACGAGGAACTCTTTGAAGCCAACTTGGGACGGCACGTGTTCGTTGAAAGCGTCAACGATGTAGAGGTTCCTTGGGAACTGGACGGCGTGGTGCTCGAACTCTGGGTTGTCGTCCATCATCTTCTTCCTTGCGTCTTCGACGAAGACTTTGAATTGGTCGAGCACGGCGCGCTGGAGAGAGCTTTCTTTGATGAACCAAAAGAAGTGGATCATGTCGTGGGAGTACGGGAAGGCGCAGTGGATGACTTTGGTCGGTGTCGAGTAAGTGAAGGTGATCATCTGAGTACCTATCTAGAACATTGGTGGCTCTATCTTCATGGTTTTGTCAACATCCATGATTTGCTCGCTGATCATCTTGTAGTCGTATCTGAGGTTGGCGACGAACGGCCTGTTGTTTGCGTAATCGTACTTGAAGTGCAGTGGAACGATGGATCTGGCACCGACGCTTGTATTGAGGCCGTTTGCCATGTGAGCTTAGAAGCTCTGGTAGTATTTGTCAGTTTCGAGACCGCTAGAGTTAAGGTAAAGCATTTGATTAAAGAAGAAGTGGAATCTATATAATTCAATCATGGAAAATAGTAAATAACTAGTTTGTACATAAAGAAAATAGGAAGAAATTACCTGAAATTGAACCCACAGAATTAATTAATTCCATTAAAGTCTTGATACCAGACAAGTTTAAGTCTGCTGGGACACATACCAGATAGTGTCCAGCATATGGTGCACATACTAAATATTTCTAAATATTATTAAATTTCGACCATTATCACTCTTCGCCGGCTGCTTCAACAAGCATGGCGTTGATCCACTACCCAGGGGTGCAGAACATTTCAAGCGCTATTTTGAACAAGTCATCAACCGGGAAATTGAACCTCTGTCTCTCTTGCTCGAGAACGACTCCGACCGTTTTCAGAACCTTCGAGATCTCGTCCAAGTAGAATCTGAGAGTTCCAGCGCGTTCCCAGCACAGTGCTTAATAATTAATCTCGTCTCTGAACGGGAGGATGTCTCTAATAGGAGCGGAGGCTTTTGGTCCCAGCTCGTTAAAGTAGCTCCTCTTTGACTCGAAGATGCTGAGCAAAATGGCCCTGTGTGTGATTATGGTCGACTGCTGCAAATCAATAGTGTACCTGACTGGGAGGAAGTTTACGAGGGCGGCCAGGAAATTATTCTGAAGGACTTGCACCTTCAATTGCTTTTGCTTGTAAGTAGACATCATAATCGAATATTCGGATAATGCGGTGTCAACTCTGTCCTTGCACGCTAAAAGCATGAAATAAGGGCAATCATTACGGCCTACCATGTACTTCTGCAATAACTAGGCAGTCATTCCAATTTCAAACAAAAGTTAATCGAACATACCAGTTTGCAAATACTCATAACTGTACTGATCAAACGTTACTATCATTTCTCTAATAAAAGAGATTAAGTCTAAATAGTAAAGACCGCCATAACTCAAAATCGAATTCAATAATAAAGCAGAAAGGTTAATTTCATTTGAAGCAAGAGGAGCTTGTCTTTTAAGAACTAAAATTGAAATTATTTTAGCTAATTTGCTAATACCAAGCTGAGACAGTGAATGATTTGTGTTTGGAAGTGGCTTTTCAGTCATCTTGTAATTAGGTTGCTTTTGTTACAACCTTTACATTTAAACTGTATAATCTTATTCGATTTTTTATCTAGCTTATGGATTGTTTTGATTATCATTAAGTTTTTACATCATTTCTTATGTGACGTCATATTTTAATAATCCATACTTCAAAACTTCTTGGTGAATATCTTCAAGTTTCTATTACCCTTAGGCAATTGAATGTTTGAACATGGAGTAACGTGGATAAATTAAATTGAAGAGTGGAATAGCAATTTTCTTCAAAATATAATCTGCAGCTTTTTACTCGTTCATTTCCAGCACACCGCATAAAAACTTCATATAAATTTCATCCTCTTCGAATGGTCTTTCAGTTAAAATATTATAACATACAAATAGTTTGTTTGATGTTTTGAATTATTAACCTACTGTGGTCGCCAAGCCAACTTTGATTTCAAAAAATACTAACTATTTCAAAACTATTTTTTGTATTAATTTTAACTATATATTAACTCAATGTTTAGTAGCGTCTCCTTTCTATTTTATTACTTCTTCTAACCTTTTGGGCATAGAGTCAATCAAATGATTGATGATATCTAACGAGATTTACTCCAACGCCCTCTTTACTTCTTCATTTAATAAGTCATATGTGGTACATTCTTCAGGGGAAATGTTTGACTTCGGTGGATTCCAGCAGTGAAAAAGTGGATTTAAGTCTGGACTCATTACTGGAAAGCGATAGAGCTCAATGTTGTTAGCAGTATAAAAGTTTTTCATATACTTACTAAATGTGTCGGGGCGTTATCTTGTTGCAACTTCAAGTTATGCTATTAAGTGATGGAAGTGTAACTTGTCTGAGAACTTAAGAATTGACAATTGAATTCATGGTCGTACCGCACGGCATAAACCATAATGGACCCTTATATCTATAGCTAATCGTACTATAGATCATGCACGAAAACAGTCCATATTTTACACTTCGAGAAAATACTTCGGATATTTGCATAGCATTTTGAGCGATACTCATCGGTATACTAAAAAGTTCTCCAATATTCAATTGGTTGTTTCAGGTTCATTCGAGCAAAGTTCAAACTTTCCAATTTATGCTTTTCGGTAAGTTTTGGCTTTATCTTAGCAACATAGAAGCTTAAACTGAATTTGGCCAGGAGACGAGATACCGTTGTTAGAGACATGGAAATTCCACGAAGGGCTTAGTATTTTTCGGCTATGATTCGTCGAGTTTCGAATCTATGGCTCTGGCGATATTTAACAACGCGAAAATCTCAGCTTAGTCAAATTTTCTGACACTATTATCGGCATGAGAAGCTTCTAGCTTACCTGTAACTTCAAAGTGCTTAAAAATGGAATAAACAGTTTGGAGACTACATTGAAGGCAACAAGCAATGTATTTCTTGGTTGCAACAGTTTGTGATTCTGTTTCTCACATTCTCATCATTATGCGACGCTCTTGTATTGTGATCCGTCGGCTTCGTGTGTGCTTCGTCATTTGAAGGATGAAGTGAAAAAGAAATGAACCGCAGAATTAATTGAATATGTTATAATTAGCATAAATACAGTGATTTAATTTTCAAGCGCAATTATTACATAAACATTTGTTAAAATCAAAGTTGGCTCGGACACCACAGTACTTAGAAAGCATTTTACTTGGTTACTCTATTTAGGTTCATAGTAAGTTCATCAAACTATAATTTCATTTTGCAACATTTAATACACGATTTCAACTCTTATTATAACTTAAGTGGGTTATATGTTGGCACTGGCATTTGTAAAAACTAATGAATGGTCTCTGTTATGTATTTTTTATTTGATAAAATATCCAGATTAAGTAATTCTTATTTAACTAAGTTAATAAATATGGTTGAAAACGACTTAGCGCGTTAAATAATAAGTTGGGCATTGGTTATATCTGATGAAATTTAAGTATAATTCTTTTATAATATTGAGATTTAGCGTTATCCTTAATAACTACTACCACCAATTCGTGTGCACTGTTGATCATAGTTCATTATAGTAGTTTCATGTGTTGCAATCTATTATTTTATTTACTCAATCTTGTTTCTATTCATGTTCATTTAAGCTGTGTATTCTTATTTTTTGTTATCTGGAGCTTATGAAAGACCGTTGTACAATCTAGAATTTTCCTCTGAGATGTATTAAAGTTATTACTTCCCATAATTAACGAAATTTTTTAATTTCTCCATTTCCATTGTATAATTTTAAATTAATTCTCGCTGTTGAGTTGTAAGTTAGGAACTGGATTATTAATTAAGTTGTCTAATTTGGGTCTCAATTTATTATTTAGAATTATTCATTGCCATTACTTATTATGTTTATAATTGTAATGTTGCCATATCCGTTTAATTATATGTAAAAATTGCTTAAAACAAACTTACAATTAGTTAAAAGCTTAAACTCGCTTCAGATTAGAAACAGTTACCAAATACATTTATTGCATTGCTTAGAAGAACTCTATACTTTTTCATAGAAAGAATTATTACTTGGAATAATCTTACTCGAATTTCTTGGGAATAAGCTTTATCAGAAATTCTAGTAAGACATTCTTATAAAAAGCGATTGATGAAAGCAATTTATGTTTGGTCTTAACTTTAACAAAAACTGACCTTTACCATTGATCTGGCTTCCTTTATGTCAGTTGGTAAATAATTGTTATCAACGGATATTTTCTTATCTTTCACATCTAGGCTGGATTCTTCATCATCTTTCTATGGCTTTTCGAAATAATAACTACCAGTGTAACCACTAAATACCAAATCTACCAACTTTTCAGTATCAATAGTGTATTAAGTTAGTAATATCATCATATCATCAACTTATTTTTTATAAAGATTATTATCAGTCCAATTTTATTTAATCATAACTAAAGCTACACCTGTTTACTGGTACACTGCTACAACAAATTATTAAATAGCTTTATGTAACTCATCTTTACTTTATTTAAAAATAGGAGATTCATCAATATATAACCATGGGCTCTTTTAAAGTAGTTCAAATGTAAAATAATGAAATTCGAGTGGAAATTGATCAACTTTTAAAGAAAGTAACTCTAATAATTGGATACAGAATTTCGGACCATCGTTAAGGGCTCTATTCATCAATACAAATGAAATATTGATTAATGGGAAATTGTGTAAAAGGAGATAACACAATGATGCTGGCGGTTAAATTAACAAATTGAAACTTAATGTGTCTTTTGATAAATTAATCTTGTCTAAAAGCACTTTTTTAAGACGAGCTATTACTTGTGGTAAGCGATCAACTATTGTTACATTTGGAATGTATGTATTATTGTTATAAACAAAAGATTAAATATTAGTGATTGTGGCAAATAATAATGCAGCGTTGACTTTGAATTCTTCTGAAGTTTCTTATAATAACCTGATAACTTTTTCAAGTTATTTCTAAATTTCTGAATAATTAAGTTATGTTTCTGTTTAACAAAATTAATGTGCGAGATAATATAACTGGTTATTAAGCAATTTAGGTCTCTGTTTTGATATCAAAGCGTCAAAGTTTTAATTTATTGATTGTGTTATTTAGTTTTCCAAAATATCTGCAATATCCTCATCCGGTTCTATTTGTTCGTATGTTATTTTAGATAAAAATTGAATGTTGGTTAGAAGTTTCAAACTATTTGGGATGTGTTTAAGCACATCAACGGCCCTTACATAATCGATTGATATATTTGATATTTCATTTAATACAACACAGTTGTTGTGGAGAAGGTCGTTTATATTTATAACTTATGTTATTGGTGAATTCTTTGGTTCTTTAGGTTACATAACAACGTTTTCTGTTTTAAGTGAAAGTTTTAAATCGCCAAAAGATTTAAAAAGTAGTGCTGCAACTAGTTGCGGATCATTTGATTATAATATTTTATTACAATTTTCTTGAGCTTTATCATCTTTAATTGCATCTATATTTTCTCCATATAAGAATTTAAATATTAGTCTTTAGTTGAAAGTTGGATTACTGGGTAAGGCTGGAAGTTATTTCTCAAATGATAAGTAATAACTAATAAATTTTTAGGTGTATGAACATTCCGTAAGTTGTTAAATTTGGAATGGCTTTTTAATAACTGTTTTAAGTAATGGCAGTACTTTAGAGATGTTTAGTTCTAAAACAAATTAGAAAACTTGTTTGTCTATTGATTTGCCTTGATCAATATCTTGCATTATATCTTTGATATATTGCTCAATGTTGGTAATTAGTTTAGCGTTGATAAAGGCTTGCATTAGAAGTGGAATACATTAAATAAATAAAATAAACAATAAAATAAAGGAATGAAACAGGAAATTAATTTAGGTTATTTCATTTATTCTAATCAATTAAATATCAATAACATGCGTTTATTTGGCATTGATATTATGCGTAGCAACGAGAATATATAATATGCATTCTGCTACTAAGTTACTAACCTAATGGTTGACAATCCAAAAGTCATTATAAGATAACTTGAGCATGCTAAGCAATTGAATGATCCGAATGTTAAATTATATGTTACTAAAGCAGGAATGTTAAACGAAATCCATTTTTCAGTAAGAGGGCCTATGGAAACAGTATTTTAGGGAGGTTGGTATCATGGAACTTTATTACTGCCTAGGGAGTATCCGTACAAGCCTCCTCATGTGAGAATATGTACTAGATCAGGGCGTTTTGAGACGAATACGAATTTGTGCTTTAGTTTCACGGCTTTTCATCCGGAGTCCTGGAGTCCGGCTGTAAATTTGTCTGCGATAGTGATTGCGTTGCAGAGTCTCTTTGACGACTTCGACGAGCGTGCGGTGGGTATGATAAGTCATATAGATTTCGCCGAGGTGAAGAAGTTGGCTAAATGCAGTATGTCGTACAAGTGCGATCAATGTGGTGCAGATCATTCGAAAATTCAGTGAATGTGTTAATTTTCCGCTCCAATGATTCAGAAGCGTTTTAAATTAAATATATCGGTTGATAATCAGTAATAGTCCGTGTCTGTGTTTTAATCTCAAGAATTGGTTTCCTTCAACGTTTCCAACACTTTATTTTACTATTTGTGTCCCCTTCCTCAAGACCTTGATTTCACTCAGCCTTTTGAGATACAGAATAATCAATTAGTTTAGAACGATTAATCCTT
The DNA here is from genome assembly GCA_963988835.1 of Hexamita inflata. NCBI lineage: Eukaryota > Fornicata > Diplomonadida > Hexamitidae > Hexamita > Hexamita inflata. The sequence goes on along the minus strand of CAXDID010000588.1, from coordinate 56,559 downwards.
TTCTTTATAGTAAGCCGTTGGGTCTCACTCGCACCCTTTGATAAACTTACTTCACTTTAAGCAGGTGTCTTTTGTGGATTCCTCTTCTGAATAGTTCATTAAAATCGTTTTGAGCCGCGAGAACGCGTTTTTGCTGAGGAAAATGGAGTATCAGCTGAAAGTAGCGGATTTTGTTGTTGAGGAGGTGTTCCTGGCGGTTCCGGACATGAAAAACGGAGGAAAATACTTTCAAAACGCCGTTGAAATTGTTAAAGAGGGCGTTTTCGTTCCGGAGTGAGTCCGTTTGTTTTTATTTGCATAAATTCGTTCATAAGGGGTCTTTCATTCACAAGGAAGAACACCCTACTTATTAAATGAAATCTAAATTACTTAGATAACTAGTTTCAGTAGGTGTTCTGTATTTCGCTAAAATGAAGTATTTGAATGTAATGCTGTGTGAGCGCCAGTTCACTTCAAACCGTATCAAATATTTTTATACACATAGAATAAATTCTTAAAAAGTTATTTTATAGCCCTGAAATTTTTGCAGCATATCTGCAGCACTTAATAATATAAATAAATCTAATCAAACTGTAGAGGGGGAATTTGACCAGAATCTGGAAGAATATGGATAAGATTTGTGTCTGAAACTGAAAAAGTATGGAAATAGTTCAAAACTTGTCAAATTCTATTAATTTATTCAAATCATAAGTGTAAATTCATTCTTTTCAAATAATTATGATTATTGATATAATTGTTAATCTTTAACACTATGAGAACTGGAACTATATTTTGTAATTTAAATAAGAACCCTAGAGGGCTAGTTTATATCAATATACTTATATAAGAATATAATAGGACTCGACATAAATAGAGACAGCTCATCTCTTACTATTTCTCAAGTTATTGAAGAAACTCACTTTTACTAATTTATTGTATTATCACAGCCGTGCTTTAATTTAAGTATGTGATATTGTATTGTTTAATTACTTATTCAAAGTAATTAATGTAATTGATATTGTATAGTATTTATTAGTTTATTTGTTCATTATTGTGGAGATATAATAATTTAGCATCTCAGCAATTGACAACGTTGTGATATTTTTAAGTAATTTATTAGTTAGTTTTTATATTCATACATTTTATTTTATCTAAATCTTTAGATTTCCTTATATATCTCGTGTGAGACAAACTTGTATTTTTAATAAATAAGTACCTGAGTTTCTTTAAATTTTAGTGGAACCAATGCCTATATAGTTCATATATGCGTTTAAATGGTTCATCAGAAAGAATCATAAATTTTCAAATATTTAGACGCTAATTACTCCAATATGGTTCAACACGTTCATTTGAAAAATATAAGTCCGTGATATTCAGTACTTCATCGCTTTAGATTTCATTAAGCGTTTTCTACGTTAGTATTTGAAAAATTTGTGTTTTTGATCATTTGTATTGAAGTGGTATTTAATAAATAGCTAGTTAAATATATAATTTTTAACATATTGAAATTTATATAATGAATGAAAATTTACTAATCATAAAACTACCAGACTTTAACCTAAACTGTTCAGCCCAAAAAATTCTCATACTTAAAATATAACTATTACAACTATACCAAAAGCTACTATCGTTATATTTTGCACGGATGCCGTGCACTGAGTTCTCAAAGTGTTAAAAACTGTCAAGATAATTTTGGTTTTTTGTTTTCTATAGTTCTAAAAATTTATATATTGTTATCTTATATAGTAAGTCGACAATTCAGTTTTTTCAATTTTAGACTTCATAAACAGAAAATGAGAAATATAAGACTTGAAGCTTAAAAATATTTCATATCAGTATCTTGCTTCTAATAAGCGGAATTAGTACAGATCACTTATAATAGGAACTGAATACTATACCATTACACCTGTATCATACTAATTTAGTCAAATTCTAAAATTACCATGTAGAAAACAATTTTAAGACGAGTTAATAATATAATATGTATTTACATTCAATTAAAATTGTGATAATCTGCTTTCAAAATTATTATTGTTCACTACAGTAGGTAAAGTTTTCAATTTTGTTCTCAATATAAGTTAGCTGGTACCGGCGATAAAATATTATAAATACTATAAAGAAACTACCGTAACTATGCTGTAATAAACCAAAGTTAACTGCACCAAAGAAAATGATTGTAACCATTACGAATACAATAAAGAAAAAACAACTAGTAAGACTATGAAAATGTATCATTGTGTTAACCATAAGATATTCATAGAAATATGTTATAATTGAGGCATGCAGTTTTAGATGTGCGTTGAAACAGTTAGTGTGATTTGTATTTTGAACTTGTTGATAAGTAAAATAATGTAAAATACAACCTATTAAAATTAATATTAATATATGATTATACTCTTTCGTATCTAGTATTTATAAAATTATAATAAGTCCACTTCATATTCTATTTTAAATTATAACTTCAGTTTAACAAAATATTTTGTATGATGGTAAGCTTCTACAAAAATTTGGTGTCAGAACTTGGTCATAAGTAAATAGTTTATTTTTTGTAAATTATATTATAATGAAATGAAACTTAATAAGATATTTTTGAAATTAATTAACGAGCACTTAAAACTTTTGCTACAATAGAAAGCTGAATTTTAATTACCTGTTAGAAATCACTCATAGCAGACTTTAACTACAGATCCGATACCGACGGTCATACTTTCGTGTCTAAGGAGAACTCTACCGATGAAACTTTCCAATGCGAACTTGTTAATGCAAATTTCACCTTCACATTCGAATTCAATCAAAGCACTTTGACCAGGTTTTACAAAGTTTGAGCCTTTTGGATCAATCTTACCAGTCTTTGGATCTAAGACACCTACAACTTATGTAACTTTGCATGGAGTTGTGGTAGTGTTAATATGAGCGATAGCACTGTAACCAATGGAGACAACGTTTTCACAGTCGACTATTAGCATTTTTGCGACGAACTTGTTAGATACTTCACATGGGTGAGTTCTATCACACATTACTTAACCATCAGCAACACCTGAAAATATTTTTTCTTCAATTTAGATACGACAGTTTTCACCTGCATAAGCCTTTTCGATTTGATTACCAACTTCATCTTCAATAGCTAAAACTTAGCACTCTTCAAATTAAGGAGTCATGAGATAATTATCACCCTTCTTAATTTAACCTTTTTCGACTTTAGCAACTACAAAGTAACCATTGTCTCTATACTTACCTGAAACGCAAGCTCTAGTATAACCACCAACGTCACGTTTTGGTATTTTTATTTCATCAATCAGTTCGACAAGGCATGGTCCCTTATACCATGATGCTAATTTATGTTCAGGTGCAACTCGTGCAGTTAAGTTATCACCGACCAGAGCAGATGTTGGAAGGAATTAAATATTTTTATCATTAAACCCAACAGTCTTGGTAAGATAGGTTGTCAAAGCTATTCTTATTTATTCAAATCTACCAAAATCATTTTGAACAGTTGGATCATCCATTTTATTAACAGCAACAATTAAATTTTTAATACCACTAATATACAAAATAAGTGCATGTTCTGCTGTTTAACCACTTTTTTCTAAACCAGCTTCAAATTCACCTTTTCTAGCTGAAACAACTAAGACTGCTACATCAGCTTGAGCAGCAGATTCTATCATTGATGATATAAAACCTTTGTGACCTGGTGAATCTAAAAGAACAACACGGCGACCGCTAGGCGTTTAAAATGTTGCTCTGGCTGAAGAAACTGTTTTACCTTTCTCTCTTTCTTCTTGGCATGCATCTAATGCAAAGGCATAAGCCCATGATTCACCAACGGCTTTAGATGCTTCTTATTTAAGTTTTTACATTTAACGGTCATCAATAACACCTAAGTTACATAATATATGACCAGACATAGAGGATTTACCGTGATCTACATGTCCAGTAAAAATAACTGAAAGTGGTTTAGCGTCTTTAGAAGCCTTTTACTCGTCTTTCATTTTTTCACGTTGAGCTTCTTCATCAGTAGTCCATTATGCAAGTCTTTTTTCACGTTATTCTTTAGATTCCACTAAGCGTTTAGAAGTTTTAGCCTTTGGAGCTGGTTGAGCGGCTTAAACAGGAGTGACAGTTTCAACCTATTAAACAGTTTCTTCTTTTTATTCAGATGTAGATCTTTATTATTGTTACTATTACTATTATTTCTTTAGTTCCTATTCCTTTTGCTTTTCTTAGGCTTTTTTCTGTTCTTCCTCTATTTTTAATCTTTTAGCTTTAGCTTCAGCTGATTCGAAATTAAAAACAATCGGTTTGGCGGGTTCAGTCGGTTTAACTACAACTGGTTCTTATGCGGTAGCACCTAAACTAAATTTTGGTTTTGGTGCTGCATTCGGGGTAAGTGAGAATTTTGACATTAATTAAATGAAAATGAAGTGTTATTCTTTCATCGTTACTTATAATTTTTATTATAATTTTTTAATTAATAATTAATTGAAATTTTCACACCCCTCCTTTTTAACCAAATGGCTCAGAATTAAGACATTAAGTACACACTAAATTGTCCATGGACCGTCCGTTTTATGGTCAAGTAACGTAAGTAGGAAGGCGGAAAAGCATATGGCTACTAAGATTTTGTCGATTCGTTTTTACCAATAGGAACCGAATCAACTGACCTTGACACAATTATGAAAACCATCAATCTTGTCCCTTCATTTGAAAAGCGTCTTCGTGGTATTATAACAGTGTTCCGTGATGGTATACAACCTGCCTATGAAGATAACAAAAACAAAGGCGGTAAAATTGTTAGATTTTCCTTCTCAACTGACATAGAATCGACTCGCGAGGCTGTTAAAGCATTCGAAGAAGCTAAAGAAGGAGCTGACGCTGATACAAAGAATCGCAAAATAGCTCCAGTACTTGAGAAATGCGATGATTTCGTACACTTCTTTATAATTTTCGGACTTTGTGGAGGATTCGACAGCGAACATGGGAAGCTCAACGGGTTTTATATTAAAACTGAATTCAATGTTATTTGTTTGGATGCTTGGTTTTCAACTGTAGAGGCTGGAGATGAAAACAGAAACAAAATATAGCAAATGTTAGAATAAGTTGATCCACACTGTAAAATTTCAATTCAAGGTCCAACACCCAGCGAAAAACGTATATCTGATACTATTTAAACAATTGACATGAAAGAAAAGAATGTAAGAGGAAAATCCCAATTCACTGATAAAAATAAAGGTGGAAAGGGAAACTACGACAGAAATGATAGAAAAGATGATAGAAGCGAAAGAGGTGATAGAGGCGATAGAGATAGGTCTTAGAGAAGTGAACGGGACGGACAGAGAGATAATTCATCTTTCAAAAAATATAACAAGTGACATTCGATTTTAAAATACTTTAATAAATTTCTCTTCTTCGAGACACAAACAAACGAGAGTGGGAACCTTCGAATGTGAGCTCAAAATATTATTGGAAAAATATAATAATAATTTTAGGATGTGAATCATTCAATTCCGTTTAAAAAAGCTTCATCTTTTGTTCTTTATGATCTTCTTAACACGTATTCTTTTTAATCAAATAAATTGAAAACAAGACCTTGACACAATTTATGGAATTGTGTAAATTATTGCTATCCTTCAATCTTGAAAGCCATTTCTCCCATGGAGCCTGCTTCTCTAGTTGTTGTTCTAACATCAATAAATTAGCTTCCGGTTTGTTCTTCAGGTTTCAATGAATCTTCGAAACCAAGTTTTAATTCATTTTCCATTTGTTCAATGAAATCGAATGTTTCTTGGCTTATTTTCTGGCCAACTGATTGGTCGTAGCTTTTCATTTGGAATGGTTCTTGTGTTGTTGGTTCCAATTTCCAGTTTTCAATCTTTGGAACAAGTCTTTGTGAATCTTCTTCCTTATTCTTTCTGGAAGTTGTGAGTCTGTGAATGAATTTATCATTGGCGAGTGCTGCTTGTTGTGAAACTTTGGCTGCTTCGGCGGTGGTTGATGTTTCGTGTAAAATTTTGTGTATGGATTTGGCCATGGCGGTGATTTGTGGTTTGTAGCTGAAGTTTTGTTCTTTTTGTTCTTGTTGAGCGTCTTTTTAGCGTTTGAGTTCGATTAGTTTCTGTCTCTTTTGCAGCAATGCGTCATTTCTTTCGTCGAATGTGGTATCAACTTTTATGTACGAGTTTATCTTTGGTTTGTATTCTGGGATGATTTCTTCTGGTTGGATGACTGATTTTTGTTGTTGGAGTATTTTTGAGTAGTTGTACAGTCTTTCTGTAGCTTGAATGCTGCTGACTTTGTTTTTCATGATGTCGACTGTTCCTTGGCAGAGCATGGACTTGTTTTTGTTTTGGCTCTTTTCCAGTTCAAGTTGGGCTTTTTATTTGCTGATGCTGCTGTAGACTCCCGCTTCAATTTTTGCTCTTCTTTATTGGGCGAGCATTTCACTTCTTTCGGTCATTTTGGGTCTTCTGTTTTGTTCTTCGAGCATTCTCCTTCTTGCTTCTTCTTCGAGTTGTTTTTATCTGGTCACTTCGTATCTTTGGAGAATGGATTGTTCTCTTCCGGGTTCAATTTATTGTAAAGAGTCGTCGAACATCTTTTTGAGGAGTTCGGATTGTTCCTCGGAGGTTTTGGTGAACCTGAGTTCCTGTTGTTTTTGCTCGGACAGTTTTTCAACGCCCTTTTTGTAGAGGGACTCGAAGATGTCGGAGTCTCTCTTGGAGGAGACCATTTGGAGCGATTTCGGGTTCAGCTCTGGCTTGAAAGTTGAGTTCTCGGCGTCGTTTACCTCCACTCCCTTGTACTTCTTCAAGTTCTCCGCTGAGCGCTTGAAGAGCCTGTCCTCTACCTTCATCGACTCGATCTCCTTGTTCTTGAGCATTTTATCGGATTTCTCCTTCGAAACACGCTCTGGGACACCGGTGGCGTTGGCCAGGATCTTCTCCTGGCTCACACGCTGCATCTTGGCTATCTTCTCTTTCCTCACCGCGTCCCACTTAAGCAAATACTCGACCTCGGACACACCGTGATCGATTTCTGGACCGTCCTTGTTAATGGCCGGCTGGAAAGTGTAGCCGAGCTTGTTCATCTCGTCCTTTTCGGCATCAGTAAGCTTCGCTCTCTTCCAGGGCGCAATGGCGTTCTCCTCGTTTTCCTTCTTGGTCTGGATTTCACGCTCCTCCTTGGCCTTCTTGTCAATCTCCTACTGCGCTTTCTGCTTCTCGTAGACGGACTTGAACATACGATCCGTAATCGGCTCGTGCAAAGTTTCACCTAATCTTTGAGCACGCTTGTCGGCAAGATTCTTCGACTCCTCAATTATTTCTGGTTTGAGCTTCAACTCCTTGTCCGCTTCTGCCTGCAGTTTCTTCATCTTATCCTGTTTCTATAACTAGTATTACTTCAAACGCTCAGCATACTCAGCTGATATTGGAGAAGGTTAGAATTAAGAAGCTGCTAAGTTTTCACTATCATCAAATGTTGGAATTTTGGATGGTGTTCGCAATTATGACATATATGATAAGAAGCGGAAACACTAAATATTATAGAATAGTAATAAATGCTAATTTTTGCATATTATCACCTCCATCTTATAAAAATTATATAATTCAAAAACTAAAGAATACAATCATAAAAGTGACATAATTAAAAATTAAATATCAAAATTTACAACAAAAAATATTATTTCCATATTTTACTATAGAAGTAACCGGGTATAATAGCTGAGCTTATCAATGTATTTATGTTAATCAATTTAAAACAACAGAGATTGAGACAATACAAATAATATTAGTGACTGTAGTTTAATACATTGTATAATTCTGTTAATTGAAATTATTGCTATTATTTGAATCCAAAATTCTCTAAACATACTTCAAAAGCTCACAACGTGATAAAAATAGTCATCATTGTTATATACGTGTCACTATATGTATACAAGTGGACTTCGTATACAAATACATTTCTAAGTAGAACATCTGAATTTGTCGCACAAACAAATATACAAATTACTTTACTGTATCCAAATAATACTTGGGATAATGTATTTTGCGATTACAAAACAAAAGTACCATATTTTGAGATAACGCAATCAATTCAACAATAGTAACACTTTATGCAACATTCAATTTAAAAGTTTAGATAACGAGGTATACAAGTGGCTTCGTATACAAGAGTATTTTCATCATTGTCGACTTCCTACAAGAATTGAATTCGTCGTCGAAATTTAAATTATTTTGTGTATTTGGGACATTCGATTCGACTAAAATTTGCATTTGTATTTTAGACTCTATCCAGTTTTAATTGGCGTCCGTAGTACTTTGCGTGCTATTTATTTAAAGTCGCTTTCCACTCCTTCATTCAGATGTTTGTGTTCCTCTCGGCTGTTACCAAAGACTACCACAACCACGCGTTCCTGGAAATGCTCAAGAACATTCCAGATATGACCTGGACCCCTGAGATTCCAGAGCGCTTCCGTGGGATGTCGGACGCCGCTGTCCGCGCCCACCTGATGCCAGAAACAGTCCAGCAGGTCGCCACGGCCGAAAAAGTAATGATCGTCGGAGAAGCTCCCGCCGCCTTCAGCTGGCTGGAAGTGAGACCAAACTGCATGGTGGTGCGCAACCAGGGCCAGTGCGGCTCGTGCTGGGCGTTTTCCTCCGTCGGGCCTCTCGCCGACAACCGCTGCATATCCAAGAAGGACTCCGGCCGCGTGGTCTACTCCGAGCAGTACCCGGTCTCCTGCGACGGCGGGAACCACGGCTGCGACGGCGGCTACCTGACCAAGGCGATGGCCTTTTTGAAGAACACCGGAACTCCCACCGACAGATGCGTCTCCTACAAATCCGGAAACGGCGCGACCGGCAAGTGCCCGAGCAAGTGCGACGACGGCTCCAACATAGCCACCGTGAGGTCCGCCAACTACCAAAACGTGTGCGCCGGCGAGATAGGCATCAAGAACGCCCTCACCCACGGCACTCTCCAAACGGCCTTCACGGTCTACCAGGACTTCATGTACTACAAGAGCGGGATCTACCAGCACAAGTCCGGCGCTTCTCAAGGCGGCCACGCGGTGGTGTTTGTGGGCTACGGCGAAGAAAGTGGAGTCAAGTACTGGGTCGTCCGCAACTCCTGGGGAACCTCCTGGGGCGAAAGAGGCTACTTCAGAATCCTTCGCGGAAATAACGAATGCGGCATCGAACACGAATGCTACCTCATCTATCCGTGAGTGAATCACTCTTCAATTACAGTTATATAAATCAAAGAATTAACTTCCCGTTTCTTCCTATTATAACATTTTACAATTGTTAACATTATTATAAACTTCTAAATATTATATATTATCACTTAATGATATTAACTCATGACAAGTAGATTACATGTTGTAGTACAGTTTTTTATTGATACTATCGCATTTGCAGTAGTAGCTGCTGAATCTTAACAAACGTGGCCTGTGCTTTCTCCAGCTGTTGGTCTTCTTTCAGCTTCGTCACCTTTTACAGTAGTAAGTCGTTTATTCCCGTTTTGATCATGTCCAAGCTTGCCGACTTCAGTTTCGCCTTGTGAACCGTTGAGGAGATCATTCTGCTGATGTTCAAGTTAACCAATTTAGATTCCTTAAATACACTTTACATTATAGTAAGCATTATAATAGATATTTTAATAACTTTCCGCTCCTCTAATTTATGCCTGATCAATAAATCCAGATATCAAGCAGCTTAAACAACAGTAAATCTTCTGATAGTGTTATTTCTAATGTGGTCATTTACGATCCCATGTATGACGCCGTTTCAAAAAAACTATTTGATGATACTTACAGATATCGTGTAGGTGACACTTGGTACAACAGTGGACAAAACTTTATCAACTTTGTAAATTCAATTTTCTATCCAACTGCTAAGGATAATGATTTTCAGATCAGGAAGATTAAACCTATCAGCGCTAAAAGCATATCCGATTAATGTATAATTAAATCAAAATCGCTATTAGATACGTCTACTGACTGTGCTTATGAGTGTACTTGTTATGCGCTAGATTCTTCTAATGAATCAACTTATATATTTAATCTTGAAATGCAAAGAAGTTAGACTACTGGACAACTTTAAAACTTCAATGATAGAATGTTGCACTATACATCCAGTCTGTTCGATGTTAAATATAAATATGACCCCTTTGTTCCTGTAAGAGGATTAGTAATTATTGATGATATTGTAAATCCTAACACCCAAATTATCTCAAATAACTTTATATCGCAGTATGTCCAAAACCATTAAATCGTAAATGCGGAAATAGCGAGCGACAAAGTTATTTCGATTTATATTCAATTACCTGCGTTTGTTTCTAAAGGTAAATTTATAGCAAATAGAAATATTGAGTATAGTATATTAGATAAAATCTATTGCCTAAGTAACGAAGCCATTAATTGGCTTAAATTGTACTGTGCACACAGATATGGCTTACCATCTTCACCTAGAAAATATAAGATTTCTTTAGATGCTAATTCTAAAGCGTATATTGGAGCCAAACTAATAGAATAGATGGATGACGCACTGGAAATCGCTATAGCTCAAGAAGAAAAGAGCAAAGGTATTTAATAAGATTTTATTACCTAAATTAAACTCGAAGGCAAACTTTAAGGTAGACTTGAAGGCATACTCGAAGGCATACTTGAAGGTAGACTTGAAAGCAAACTAAAGTCTGAAGCAAAATTTAAGAAAATGACAGCCAAATAAAGTGTTAGAAATTGTTTTGACACATACGCAAGGTTTGGTTGTTTTGATTAAATGTCATTAAACGCCGGTCTTCGTTATGAATATATACAGCTTGCTTTATCAAAATATCGATGCCCTTATATAGAACAAAAACAATCAGATGACAAAAAAGTCCTATTTTTAGATATTGTCAAAGACTAATAATACCAAGGTAGCATACTGTCAATTTATTCACAATTGACAGAAGAGTGACACAATTGTAAGAATATAATTAGTCTTTTCCTTCTTCTTCGTTTAAGTCGATTCGCTCGAATTTATAAGTTACAAGCGCGATAACAGAATAGTTCGAATTAAAGCTGTTCCTGATAATGACACGATATTTGAAAACGATATTGCACAACAATATCCTAAATTAATGAGTTTAGGAGAATAGCTTAAAAAACCAATTCATATGATGTAAAATACCATTTTCGTTTTTGTTTATAAGTATACAAGTAATATTTAAACTATATACAAAATATTATTCCACCCCGCAATATGTATTATTTTGATATGTTTAAAATTACCCTTGATATAGATACTCAAGTTTATTGTCACTTATCATCTAACTATTATTACTTAAAAGATTCGAATGATAATATCTTAAATTAAATAAAATTGAATTGTAATTATGAAAAATATTCAAATGATCGCATTTTGTTATGCAATGGTTAGATTTATATTGTGTTGAACAATAAGCTTATGAAAGTAATCAAAGATACCGTTTTAAACATTTGTGTTTTGCCTGGAAACGATTTAGAATTAGATTACATCTGTTATAATCCTGTATTTACCAGAGACGGTGAAATCTACTGTATCACTAAGTTTGGTGTATATATATTAGCAAGTAATAAATTTAAACTTTGTTCTTCGTTTAATCTCGACAATTATTTTCAATATTGTGAATTTTGTAATGTTCAATTTATTATTACCAACAAAAGTATTATCAATCTAGATAAAGATCTATTTCTGCGACAAGGATGTCTGATGAAATATCATTAGGTAGCTTAGATTTTTAATCATTTGATAATCTACTCCGGAATTGACAGTGCATAATATCAAGTCTATGACATATTAAGTGGAAAATTTTCTGATATAGAAAGCAATGTAACGAGCGTTAACTAATACAAAGAGTAACTATAAGTGTAAGGAATTGAATTGTAAAACTATTTGAAAGAATTCATTGCCACAAAACTTAATTGTTATTAGTTTGTTCAAATATCAAACAAATATAAAAGAACTAAGAGCTAATTGAAATCTTGTTAACTTATGAATGTCGTGAAACTCCTTCCAACGAAATACTTCTATTTGGTGATTGAAGACAACTTCATGTATGTTGTGGATTAAGAATAATATATCTATGGGAGGTTTCCTATCGACTTTGATTTTTATGCAGGAAAAGTTGATCTAAACATCAACGGCAATTCTCCCAGTGTTGCTAATCATTTTCTATATCAAAGCACAATATTCAAGGGAGAAATATACGTTCTCAATAACCACAAACTGTATTAAGTTAATAAAACTTAGCTGAAGTACATTATGGAAATTAAGTCAAAATAAGAAATGAAAGAATCGAATAAGTTCCTTAGCGGTTTAGCTACATTCAACAACTAATTATACATAAATTTCAATTTTGAATATATTTACTAAATTGATCTTGCCAATCGTACTATTCACGAAACAAAATTGACCGGATTCCCGCTTTCGTTTTGTGAAAAATTGTACTTACTCGACTATGATAGGATACACCAAATAACAGATAATTTAGAAATGGCAGAAACGTTATTTACAATTCCTTAGTCTGAAATGCCAAGATGTTTTAGTGGAGGGGTTCTGCTAGCTCCATAATACTCTGAAAGTTAAGAAATACAAGACAGTTGTAACATTATTTGTGCTGATTTAATAAATGAACGATTGATTCAAAAACAATTGAAATTCGCTGAGAACTACAGTTTGCAAAGTTAGTTGGGCGAATCTGGACTTTAAATTAACAAAGAGCTGGCTAGTGTCATCTTCGATAATCAATATGGTCAGTAAGCCTAAAAGCACTTCGCAACTTATGTGAATGATATTGTTGACAGATTTCCCTCGTATCTCGAGCAGGCTAATTGTTTGATAAGTAACGCGCATTACCAATCTGTTAGCAATGCATTCTAATAGCACTCTGAATTCTGCTAGATCTTGTCTACGTCAATTCACTCGAAGTTTGAACTCGTAGCAAGTTAGATAAACATTCAGCGTGACAAAGTACAAACAATGATTTAAATGTTCGACTAGCTCAATAGTATGTGCGATCAATGATACAGATACATATTTTTGTTTGTATTACAGTTTTAGAAATGATAATGATTACATTTAAGAATATTTTAAAGTGTCATACATACTAATTATGCAAATTATAATCTATAACTTCACGTGTGTATCATCTTCACCAGCATAAACACAACCATGACGATAACCGTATCCAGGATCTTCCGTTTTTGTATTTGGTACTATTTATCTATGTCTTTTTCAATTTCCTTTCTGCTCTGCTGAATCTTGGCAAACATTGTTTGTGCTTTCTCCAGCTGTTGGTCTTCTTTCAGCTTCGTTACCTTTTGCAGTAGTAAGTCGTTTATTCCAGTTTTGATCATGTCCAAGCTTGCTGACTTCAGTTTCGCCTTGTGAACCGTTGAGGATATCATTCTGCCCATGTCCATGTTAACTTCGGCTTATTCGTCGAAAATGCTCCGTTGCCTCTGATGATTATTTTCGTGAACTTAAATGTTTTCTTTTATTGTGGACAGGTTTTTTAGTTCAGTATTCGTTTCATAATTTGTTTTAATGTCTGCGCTGTGGAAACTGCCCAGGCTCATATCTGTTATTTACTGTTGAATTTTTAAGGGGTTTTCTGAGTGTTCAGAGTGTTTTGGGGGCTCTAAGTGCTGAACTGAGTTATTTTGTTGTTTTGTGAATTACTTCTTGCTGTCGTTTTTCAGGAATTTAGCGGTGTCAAGCACTGACTCGTCTGGAAATGTGTCCATGTGGATTGAAGTAGGCACTTTTACCATGTCTGTCGAGTATCGTTATAGTTTGTCTTATAGTTTGTCTTCTACCTCAACTAGAAGCGACTTCTTCTTTTTATCGACGAATTTAGAAGGCTCTGTCTCTCTTCTCTGATTTTAAAAGAAGTTAATAACATCATTCGAGATGTCTATAGTCGCACTTTACAGCTTTTTCTTGATTGGAGGAACATTAGAAACTGGAATAGATTCGTGCTATACAGGCGAAGCCACCAACGGAACGTTTATCTTCAATAATTAATTTAAAGACTTTGATTGAAACAACGCACGCTTCAGATCTGTAGGAGGACTTTAAAAAGAAGCATATGTTAATTTAAGCCCATTAAAAGTTTAAAATTATGAGTCGGTGCTGTCGTTTGCATTTTATTAACTTTTAGTAATTGGATATAACGTAAGAGATTCATTTGGTTTAATTAGTTAAATGTCAGGTTAAATCAGAATAGGGCAAGTTCCTGACGGAATAAATTTTGCGCAAATATATTAAGTTGATAAATTAGTCACAATGAGTTACTTGCACTCTGTATCTATTTAACTTGGTACAATCTATAGCATTAGAAGTGGTTAAAATATTAATATATAATTTCTTTGTGTCTATTGAAAAGTTCAAGCTTATAATCTACATTCAACAATCCTGTAAAATTACATTTCATATTTCTTATTATATCTGTTCTCCCGTTCAGAGATGAAATTAATTATTAAGCCCTGTGCTGGGAACGCGCTGGAACTCTCAGATTCTACTTGGACGAGATCTCGAAGGTTTTGAAAACGGTCGGAGTCGTTCTCGAACAGGAGAGACAGAGGTTCAATTTCCCGGTTGATGACTTGTTCAAAATAGCGCTCGAGATGTTCTGCACCCCTGGGTAGTGGATCAACGGCATGCTTGTTGAAGCAGCCGGCGAAGAGTGATAATGGTCGAAATTTAATAATATTTAGAAATATTTAGTCTGTGCACCTTATGCTGGACACTATCTGGTATGTGTCCCAGCAGACTTAAACTAGTTGATAAATAGAATTTAGGAATTAACTAAGGAATTAACTATGTTAAATTTCAGATAATTTTTCAGATAATTTCAGGTAATTTTCTTTACAAATAAACATAGTTATTTACTATTTTCCACGATTGAATTATATAGATTCCACTTCTTCTTTAATCAAATGCTTTACCTTAACTCCAGCGGTCTCGAAACTGACAAGTACTACCAGAGCTTCCAGGCTCACATGGCAAACGGCCTCAACACAAGCGTCGGCGCCAGATCCATCGTTCCACTGCACTTCAAGTACGATTACGCCAACAACAGGCCGTTCGTCGCCAACCTCAGATACGACTACAAGATGATCAGCGAGCAAATCATGGATGTTGACAAAACCATGAAGATAGAGCCACCAATGTTCTAGATAGGTACTCAGATGATCACCTTCACTTACTCGACGCCGACCAAAGTCATCCACTGCGCCTTCCCGTACTCCCACGACATGATACACTTCTTCTGGTTCATCAAGGAAAGCTCTCTCCAGCGCGTCGTGCTCGACCAATTCAAAGTCTTCGTTGAAGACGCAAGGAAGAAGATGATGGACGACAACCCAGAGTTCGAGCACCACGCTGTCCAGTTCCCAAGGAACCTCTACATCGTCGACGCGTTCAACGAACACGTGCCGTCCCAAGTTGGCTTCAAAGAGTTCCTCGTCTCCAGCATCAACAACATCTGGACCCAGAACAACTTGTTCAATGTATCCACCATACCATACGCGATCAATCAGAAGGTCTCCGAGTTCAACATCACCAAGCCCATCTTCGTCCACCCGTTCTTCAGAGGCGAAGCGTTCGACGGCATCCACAAGATCAGAGAAATCGAGAGGTTCACCTACAGCAACGTGAAAGTCAACGAAGGCTCGATCATGAGCACGGCCACCGTTCAGATGGAGCGCGACATTATCAAAGAAGTGAGACTCCCAATGCCGGTCGTGAAAAACGTAGCACAGCAAGGATACGTCATGTGGCTGTACTCCGGGTTCATCATGAACGACGATGAAGGCGACCAAAAACTATACTTAGGCGTAGCGTGGTTCCCTAATAGCAGACAGGTTTACCCATTAAGAATTAGAGAAGACATGTTAAAGTGATAGTATTACATATTTAATGTTAGATGTTAGATTCTGGGTTATTACTACATAACCTTGCTTGTAAGGGAGCTTTTAAGAGTTAAAGTAGGTAACTCCCTTATAAGCAAAAATGTATCCAAAATGTATCTTTAGATAATGTCGAATTCATAATGATTCATAATCAAAAAAAGGAGTTAAAACGTATGGTATTTGTCACTTGCTTATAAGGGAGTTTTATATGATGGAACTCCCTTAAAGCGAAATAAAACCTTCCTTACAAGCGAGGTAATGTAATATTAGATATTAATTATTAGAAAGTTAAATTGAGTTATTTTTATGATTAAAATAAGTATTAAATCACTTTTTACCCATTAGTCCAGGTAACTTTAATTTAATCATATTTTATAACTAAGTAAGTTGTGTTTGTAAATCATTGTTTTTCTATTTAATTGTTAAGTACCTGCTAGTTATATCGCATCTTATAACATCCTCTGTGCTTATGGCTAGTGGTAATGTTAAAATTTCTAAAAATTTATAGTTTTTAAAGTTTTCAGTAAATGTTACGTTAGCTTATCCGTCTTCTGATAAAAACATAAGTATTATAAAACTTCTTGGATCTCTTAATGCGGAATTCAATAATTTGACAATGAATGCTCCAAAATCAAGCATATTTACAGTTAAATTTTATTCTTACGCCAGTTCATTGAAGTTAGATTCGTCTATAACACATGTATAATGGAAAAATAGATCGTGTTCAGAACTTAACAATATTATTGTCTTATCACCATCTTAAAGTACCTTAACATAAATTTGTTCTTAAAATCCTTCTTAAGACGGGGTGTCATCTCTACGTAAATCGATAGTAATTTCACGAGCAAATAATTCGTGTGATGTTTCAGTTTCAAAAGGACCTTTAAATTACATTTCAAAATTGTGAAGTGAAATAATATTTATTTATCTAATTTGTGTACTACATTGTAAAAAATAGATCATTTACCGTTATTATAAATATTATCCTTGTTTTGAATATATTTTTAACATTTTAACTACTCAATTTAAAAATACAAGTTAATTATACATTAATTATACATTAGTTTTATTACAGCGGCTAATTTCAAATTGTTTTAATCATTCATAATAGCACTTAAAATGTTGATTCACTCATTTATTACACATGTAGGTTAACTTTACTGAGCGATATTTATGGACTATATATATTCAACTATTTTCATGTACTATATTTTAAGTTATTCTGCAGTAAACTATTTGTAGTATGCCATTTAGAATAAATCCCATCTTTCACAATCAATATATACATTTTTAGCTAAAGTAATATTATTTGCGAAAGACCACTCAGTGGAAACACACGATGCGTATTATTTAGCTTCTTCTGGAACATTACACAAACATTCATATATTTTTCGTCGTTAAATATATGACAACATTTCAGATAGCGTGGAAATATTATTTGTATCATTTTATCCGTTAAAATAATAAATGAAAATTTTGATTTAGAAAGTGTGTGACTTTTATGTGATATTTTTCTTTTGTGTGTGATTTTATATAATGGAATTAGTTATAACTTACTGAATAATAAGTACAGCATGTCAGAATTACCAAACTCATCAGTATACTATCAAATACGGTTGTACACAATATGTATGTTGTGAGCTAACGTTGTTTGGGAGCTGAAGAAGACAGTATCGCAAGAAAGAACATTTGATTAGTTAAATTGATACTCAAGAACTATTACTTTTGATTGTCTTATAATCATGTATTATTTATAAATTTTTGGAAATGAATGTAATTAAATGTAAAAATCATTACCTCCATAGTTTTACTAGCCTATCTTTGGATCCGCTGATACCGTATTCTCCGTTAAGGCTCCAGTCAACGCAGTAAACTTCGTCTGCGTGTCCGGGTAGTTCTCTCAGTAATTTTTGTTGTTTGATGCTGTAAACTTTGCATGTGGAGTCTTTTCCTCCGCTGAGAACGAGTCTTGAGTCCGAGCTGAAGCAGACTTGGTATACTTCGCTGGCGTGTGCTTGGAATCTGCTAAGAAACTTTCCGTTTTGTCCGCTCCAGATGCGTACGGTTCTGTCGAATGAGCAGGATGCGATGAACATTCCGTTTGGAGACCATACTGCTTGGTTGATTTGTCTCGCGTGTCCGGTCATTTTGGCGATGAGTTTGAATTCTGGTGAGATTTCGTACAGTTGTAGTGTGTGGTCGTCCGAGGCTGTGATGAGCATCTCTTTACTAGCCAGGAGTACTTTTTTGACCAGCTGTGCTTATTGTGACTGGTCTAGTGTTAGTAGTTGCTCAGGGGTGGTGATTCCGTTTTCGTTCAAAGGAGTTTTGTAGAAGTTGAACATCTTGTGGAGGCCGAACACCCCGTATCTGACGAGGAACCACACGTTGGACTGAACTGAGTTCACCCAGTGCGCGTGCTGTATTTTGTGGACGGTGGTGAAGTTTTCCAGGGTTGTTACTTGAACGGTGCAGTCCTCTGAGCTGCTGATCAGGTGCCTCCCGGTCATGGTGAGCGTGGTCACGCACTTCGCGTGTGAGCTGACGATTTTGACGAACTTACCGTTCTTGTCGAAGCAGCGCACGGCGCCGTCGCGTCCGCCAGTGAAGAAGCGCTCACCGGTGTAGTCCCACTGAATGCAGGTCACCCACTGCTTGCCCGTTCCGAGGCCCCTTTGGTAGTTCAAACGGGTGAAGTTCTCGCAGTTCCAGATGCAAACGGTTCCGTCGTGGTCGGCCGAGACCAAGCGGGTCCCGTCCGGGCTGAAGCGCAGGGCGAGGACCCAGGCGTTGTGACCCCTGAGAATCGCCTTGCACGTAGCGGTGTGGCAGTCCCATATTCTAACCGTCTTATCGCCAGAGCCGGAAGCAGCAAAACGAGAATTCGGGCTGAACTAACAGCAAAGGACGGAGTCTTCGTGACCAGGGAGGTCGGCCGAGCAACGGGAAAGAGCGGACACGTTAATACGCTCCTGAGGAACCGCCTTTATGGAAATGTGGTCTTCAAGCGTAAGCTTCGCGTCATAAATCGTCTCGCCCAAAGTCTTCGTAATCTGCAAATCGTTTATGTAAAAAGCATATATAATCTCGTCGTCGGACGTTTCAAGCGTATTGCTTATCAAAGCCTGGAGATCGGCAGGACTCGTCTCCAACTACATCTACAAATTCTACAAATCAGCAAATGGCTCAGATTAATTCAATAAAGAACATAAAGCTGGCATGTAAATACATGAAGTGGAGAGAAAACTAAATACTACACAAATAATGTTAAAATTACAAATAATATATAATTATATGATGTGAGCTAAAAACAAATGAAATAAACACAAAATATCAAAACAAACTAACAAATACAGTATAGTATAGTCGAGCGAATCGAGTTAAACGAAGAAGAAGGAACAGACAAATTATATTTTTACAACTGTGTCACTCTTCTGTCAACTGTGAATAAATTGACAGCATGCTACCTTGGTATTTTTAGTCTTTGACGATATCTAAAAATAGGACTTTTTTGTCATCTGATTGTTTTTGTTCTATATAAGGGCATCGATATTTTGATAAAGCAAGCTGTATATATTCATAACGAAGACCGGTGTTTAATGACATTTAATCAAAACAACCAAACCTTGCGTATGTGTCAAAACAATTTCTAACACTTTATTTGGCTGTCATTTTCTTAAATTTTGCTTCAGACTTTAGTTTGCTTTCAAGTCTACCTTCAAGTATGCCTTCGAGTATGCCTTCAAGTCTACCTTCTAGTATGCCTTCGAGTCTACCTTCGAGTATGCCTTAAAGTCTGCCTTAAAGTTTGCCTTCAAGTCTACCTTAAAGTTTGCCTTCGAGTTTCATTTAGGTAATAAAATCTTATTAAATGCCTTTGCTCTTTTCTTCTTGAGCTATAGCGATTTCCAGTGCGTCATCCATCTATTCTATTAGTTTGGCTCCAATATACGCTTTAGAATTAGCATCTAAAGAAATCTTATATTTTCTAGGTGAAGATGGTAAGCCATATCTGTGTGCACAGAACAATTTAAGCCAATTAATGGCTTCGTTACTTAGGCAATAGATTTTATCTAATATACTATACTCAATATTTCTATTTGCTATAAACTTACCTTTAGAAACAAACGCAGGTAATTGAATATAAATCGAAATAACTTTGTCGCTCGCTATTTCCGCATTTACGATTTAATGGTTTTGGACATACTGCGATATAAAGTTATTTGAGATAATTTGGGTGTTAGGATTTACGATATCATCAATAATTACTAATCCTCTTACAGGAACAAAGGGGTCATATTTATATTTAATATCGAACAGACTGGATGTATAGTGCAACATTCTATCATTGAAGTTTTAAAGTTGTCCAGTAGTCTAACTTCTTTGCATTTCAAGATTAAATATATAAGTTGATTCATTAGAAGAATCTAGTGCATAACAAGTACACTCACAAGCACAGTCAGTAGACGTATCTAATTGCGATTTTGATTTAATTATACATTAATCGGATATGCTTTTAGCGCTGATAGGTTTAATCTTCCTGATCTGAAAATCATTATCCTTAGCAGTTGGATAGAAAATTGAATTAACAAAGTTGATAAAGTTTTGTCCACTGTTGTACCAAGTGTCACCTACACGATATCTGTAAGTATCATCAAATAGTTTTTTTGAAACGGCGTCATACATGGGATCGTAAATGACCACATTAGAAATAACACTATTAGAAGATTTACTGTTGTTTAAGCTGCTTGATATCTGGATTTATTGATCAGACATAAATTAGAGGAGCGGAAAGTTATTAAAATATCTATTATAATGCTTATTATAATGTAAAGTGTATTTAAGGAATCTAAATTGGGTAACTTGAACATCAGCAGAATGATCTCCTCAACAGTTCACAAGGCGAAACTGAAGTCGGCCAGCTTGGACATGATCAAAACGGGAATAAACGACTTACTACTGTAAAAGGTAACGAAGCTGAAAGAAGACCAACAGCTGGAGAAAGTATAATATTTAGAAGTTTATAATAATGTTAACAATTGTAAAATGTTATAATAGGAAGAAACGGGAAGTTAAATCTTTGATTTATATAACGGTAATTGAAGAGTGATTCACTCACGGATAGATGAGGTAGCATTCGTGTTCGATGCCGCATTCGTTATTTCCGCGGAGGATTCTGAAGTAGCCTCTCTCGCCCCAGGAGGTTCCCCAGGAGTTGCGGACGACCCAGTACTTGACGCCTCTTTCTTCGCCGTAGCCCACAAACACCACCGCGTGGCCGCCCTAGGAAGCGCCGGACTTATGCTGGTAGATCCCGCTCTTGTAGTACATGAAGTCCTGGTAGACCGTGAAGGCCGTCTGGAGAGTGCCGTGGGTGAGGGCGTTCTTGATGCCTATCTCGCCGGCGCACACGTTTTGGTAGTTGGCGGACCTCACGGTGGCTATGTTGGAGCCGTCGTCGCACTTGCTCGGGCACTTGCCGGTCGCGCCGTTTCCGGATTTGTAGGAAACGCATCTGTCGGTGGGAGTTCCGGTGTTCTTCAAAAAGGCCATCGCCTTGGACAGGTAACCGCCGTCGCAGCCGTGGTTCCCGCCATCGCAGGAGACCGGGTACTGCTCGGAGTAGACCACGCGGCCGGAGTCCTTCTTGGATATGCAGCGGTTGTCGGCGAGAGGCCCGACGGAGGAAAACGCCCAGCACGAGCCGCACTGGCCCTGGTTGCGCACCACCATGCAGTTCGGTCTCACTTCCAGCCAGCTGAAGGCGGCGGGAGCTTCTCCGACGATCATTACTTTTTCGGCCGTGGCAACCTGCTGGACCGTTTCTGGCATCAGGTGAGCGCGGACAGCGGCGTCCGACATCCCACGGAAGCGCTCTGGAATCTCTGGGGTCCAGGTCATATCCGGAATGTTCTTGAGCATTTCCAGGAACGCGTGGTTGTGGTAGTCTTTGGTAACAGTCGAGAGGAACACAAACATTTGAATGAAGGAGTGGAAAGCGACTTTAAATAAATAGCACGCAAAGTACTACGGACGCCAATTAAAACTGGATAGAGTCTAAAATACAAATGCAAATTTTAGTCGAATCGAATGTCCCAAATACACAAAATAATTTGAATTTCGACGACGAATTCAATTCTTGTTGGAAGTCGGCATAGATGAAAATACTCTTGTATACGAAGCCACTTGTATACCTCGTTATCTAAACTTTTAAATTGAATGTTGCATAAAGTGTTACTATTGTTGAACTGATTGCGTTATCTCAAAGTACGATACTTTTTTCGTAACCGCAAGATACATTATCCTAAGTATAATTTGGATACAGTAAAGTAATTTGTATATTTGTTTGTGAGACGAATTTAGGTGTTCCACTTGAAAATGTATTTGTATACGAAATCCACTTGTATACATATAGTAACACGTATATGACAATGATGACTAGGGCTGGTTTTTGTGCGCAAAAGTGCGCATTTTGAAATTAATGTGCGCAAGGAACAAATGTGTATAGGTTTTTCTTATTTGTTCGCAAATTTTTATTTTGTGCGCAGATATTTTGAGATATGGGGAGATTTCAATATTCATACAAATATTTATACTTATAATAATATGTATGTCATTATATTGAAAATATTTTCACTTCAATATAATATATAACAACTAAATATCAAGAACTGTACTGATTACAGTAAAATTTGAATAAATATAATGTAAACAACTATTTTAATATATAAAACAAGAATAATATGAATTTAACATTAATATTAATTAACTAAGAATAATTTTTGACAAAACATAATAATTTCATAAAATCACAATCTATAATATACCAAATATTTCAGTCAGTACTACAATGCAACTATAAGTAAACACGATGACTAACAAGAAGCTTTTACTTCAATAATAATTATTTATGATTTATAAGATTTAATAAAGAGCCACAAACTGTATGAGTGAAACTTTTGTTGATTTATTTATGCATACACTGTAGTGATATATACAATAATTTTTGAACAAGTTACTTTATATTTTCACTCCAACATGTATGACTTTTATGTATCTTCGTATGGTTGTAAAGTTAGCATATTAACAATATTTAGTATTACAATAAGTAATAAAAACTCGAAATATAGCATTTAATAACAAAACTGAAGGATATTTTTAAGAAATTAAAATTAATGTTCGCATTTTGAAATATATGTGCGCATGCGCACGTATGTACTCAGCGCACACTGTGCGCATCAAAATGTGCGCATTTTTTATTTTTGTACGCATTTTGCGCACAAAAACCAGCCCTAATGATGACTATTTATATCGCGCTGTGAGCCTTTGAAGTATGTTTAGAGAATTTTGGATTCAAATAATAGCAATAATTTCAATTAACAGAATTATACAATGTATTAAACTACAGTCACTAATATTATTTGTATTGTCTCAATCTCTGTTGTTTTAAATTGATTAACATAAATACATTGATAAGCTCAGCTATTGTACCTGGTTACTTCTATAGTAGCGTCATAAATATGCATAAATGGACAAAATGGCGTTTATTACGTTTATACTGGTTATTAATGTCTGTTAATTACATTAATAGTCATTAATATAATTATTGAAGTATTGCAAGTCAAAGTATAATCACAAATATATTATTCACTTCATTATAACGTCTTTTGTAAATATTTACATATTCACTTCCAATGTCAAATATTCGTCCTGCATCTCATTAGTCGTAATGGTACCCAGATAATTAGTAAAAAATCAATTATATTAATATTATAAACTTTAAGCAGATCCTAACATAAAGTTTCTAATAGCCCCACATGCGGGATTAACATATTGTGTTGAAACTTAAGGCGCTGTTTTTAGTAAAGTAGATATAAATTAATATTAAATGGTAATAATATTAGGTGTTTGCCACAGTTTTAGATGTAATGGTCTTAAATAATCACCGTTTACTACCTGGGAAGATCCACTTGGAGGAACACCGCTACCTATATATAAAAGTAAATTTGATCAAGTAAATCCAAGAGATGATGTTTAAGAACATAGTATCGAGCTTTTGGTACCTTTTATTAGCTTAGTTTTAGGAAATAACCGCAAAATACCATTATTACCATTATATTGTGGAATAGATCCATCAACAAAAGATATTGATTATCTAAAACAATTGCAGTAAGAGAATAAAGCATTAATTGTTATATCATCGGATTTTAGTCATTTTGGAGGAAGATTTGACTACGCTCCTAAAATGGGAAATATGACAGCATTATAAGTTGTGGATTATGTTAATTAAGAAGCTGTTAAAGGTATTAAAATTTCTGCAGAGGCATTTAAAAATAGTTTAGAAGAAACTCAAAATACAGTATGTGGAAGATACACAATTTATACAGGTCTGAACATATTTGATAATTATGAAGCAGAGCTGTTGAGCTATACTAAAAGTTCAGTGCCAAAGGATTTCAAGGACTCATGCGTATGTTATTGTGGAATAATTGGGAAATGATATCATTTGTATTACGTATGTATGTATTACGTATGTTTATATTACTATTATATTTTATATGAATATTAAGTAATTTCAATCAACCCACTTCTAACTATAATTTATGTAATTTGATTTTTCAATATCTTAGTTATTCAAAGTGAAATCTTCTGCTATAATTATATTATCACCCCAATCAATTAAGCGGTATTCACCTTAAGAATAGCAAAAAATTGCAAAAATCTTGTTACAGATGGGGTTGGCTTCTTAAAAAGCTCAAGGATTACCATTACCTATAACTTCGTTAGAGTATATAGTAAAACACAACCATACTGTAATTTTATTGGTTGACAATGACAAAGCTGTTGGAATTCATAAAATAGGATTGAAGCATTTATTTTAGTATGACAATTCTGGAAAAGCCCATGAACTAACTGCATTTTGTTGTCTTGATTTTTATGTACATGAGTCATGTTAACGTAATGGCCTTGGAACACTATTATTCAAAGTAGCAGAATATATTTTTGGTGTTAAGGCCGATTTTTGGGCTTTTGACAAACCATCACCGAAGTTATTTGCATTTTTAAAGAAAAATTATCACATTGATGTACGAATTGACTATGAATTATAGGTTTCAAAATATGCTATGTCAACAAAAGCTGTGAATATTGTAGGCTCAAGTTGTGCGTAGATACTCAAAGATCAAAAACTAGGAAGAGTTAAATTTGATGCAGTAGGTAATTTTGAGGAATCATAAGTTTACACTAATTAGTTGAATTTATTAAGATAATACTTGCCTAATGAAGTTAAGTGTCAGAGCGATGCATTCACTGTATTAGAAATGAAAGAAATGTCATTAAATGCCTACCTTTAGTAAGACAGTACAGCATAACAAAAGGTAACAAAACGAGCAGAGCAAGTAGAAGAGGAAATACAGGTAAAGAAACCAGTATCTTAGCATCAATAGTTACCCACAGCAGGCAAAAGCAGAGATTTCTAAACTAGAGGAAATAGTTGTGGTGGTGGCCAATCTAACGGATTTTGGTGAGAATCTTTCAAGATTAGAATAGTACTTTTTATATACGTTTATTCATAAATTCATATAATTCGCCCGATACAGGTTTCTCCACCTCTCACGAATGCAAATCACCATTGATTAGGATACCTGTTGCGGCTGTGGTAAGTGTGCGGATATTTGCAGGCCGCGTTTATTCTAGGAGTCCAGCGGAAAGATGCAGTTAAAGCAAAACACATCAGCTTGTATGAAGTGCGGCTAGTGTTTTTCGATTTGTCCCACTGGCGCGATTTCCATGTTCGGTCTGTCTTCCTCCGACCCATCTTTAGTTTCTTCTTCTCAGATATAAAGTTTGATTATGAACCGTCATTCGATTCGCAGGTTCAAGTAAGTTCCTCTTTCTCACGCGGTCTTATCCGATTTGATCAACTGGACCCGTTTCTGCCCCTCAGCTTGTAACTCTCGCCCACTTCTCTTTTCTGTGGTGAATCTCCTGTAAAAACCGGAACTGGAGAAAATGCTCCAGTAAAAGCACCAAGAACTGTTCGGGAAGCCGTTTGAGAGCCCCAGTAACGAGCAGGTGCTCAGAACGGCCCCTCACGCGATCATAGTCAAGGCAAATACTCAGTGCAAGTGCATCTACGACCCACAGGAGGACGCGTGCATTGCCCTGAGTACAATCGAATTAAAGGCCGTTGAGCAGGGCCTCGGAACGTACTGGTGCGGATTATTACAAATCGCCATGAAAGATTAAGAGGTAAAGAAAATGTGCGGAGTCGCAGACGGCGAAAAAGTACTCGGCGTGCTCTGCGTTGGTGAACCGGACGTTAAATTCGAGAGACCAGCGGCAAGAGAAGAAGTCAAAATCACGTGGGTCGAGTGAAACACATTCAATCACATCCAATTGTAAGTTAAAAAATATACATGAATGTCTGTAAAAAGTGCTACAACGTCAATAAGTAGTCTAATAAGAATTTTTATTTACAAATTATACTAATTAATAAATATGTAAACTATAAAATATGATGTAGATATGGTCCTATGGTGTAGTTGGTTAGCATCTTAGACTCTGAATCTAGTGACCCCAGTTCGAGTCTGGGTAGGACCATAATTTTATTTTACTAACTGTCAATATTCTTTTATTTTCACTTAGTAGTTTCATACATCTAGTGGTCAACTACGATGAGCACCACTTCAATCAATGAATTTTATAAAATCTGCAACATCTGAAGGTCTAGCTGACGCTGATGGCGTTACTCATTCTGAATATGTCAATCTTTACAGACATTTCGCCAAAAATCGTGAATTATCAATCATAATAACTGGACATATCGCAGTTTCACGCGAAGGTCGTCCAGAAGCTCGTTGCGTATTTCTTACTGATGGAGAAGGTTATCCATATAAATTAAGAACCCGAAACTTAAGAAGAATGACAGAAGCTGTTCATTCAGAAAATCCATCTGTTAAAATTATTGCTTAATTAAATCACGGGGGCAGATAGATTCCTCGTTTGTAATTAAGAAAAAACAAAACCAGTATTTGTTGCTCACCAATTCAGAAAAAAGTAAACAAATCGGCCTTTATGTTTAAAACACCAAATTAAACTCCACAAAGTTGTAAATATATTAAAGATCAATTTGTGATTGGGGCAAAACAAATGGAATAAGCTGGTTTCGATGGAGTATAAATTCACTGCGCACACGGATATTTATTACATGATTGCATTAAAGCTGGATTAATATAATTTGTAATGGAAATACTCACTGAAATTAAAGATCAATGCAAAGGTATTCTTATGATCAAAGTTAATGCTGACGAGGACAATTTAAAGTTTATAAACGAAGCTATCAAAATTGTGGATATTGTTGAACTATCAAAAGGTTCATATGACAACCCAAATGATATGATTGAAAATCACAGATCTAAACCAGCAGCATGCTTTATTGAGCAACACTAAGAACTCACAAAATAAAAAGCAAAAATATGTGTCACAGGAGGTTTTCACACTAGAGAAGAAGGTCAAAATGTTTTAATGGAACAAATATGCCATTATGTTGGTTTCGGTCGTCTTTATTTAATGCCTTAAATCACTAAAGTTTAACGCTTGTCATTTGGTAGAATGGTGTAAGCACTCTCTAAATTTATGCCATTAATTAATGCTGGCCCCGCAACTATTTTCTATGAAGAAGAACAAAGAAGAATAGCTAAGAAAATTGCATTGAAAAATGAAGATGAAATGAAGAGAGTAGGTATTATGTGGTGGTTCGTGTGTATGATTATCTCGTTCTTTGGATTCTAAAGATACAATACTATCAGAGATATGACTAAGTGACATTTATGGCCTATTATATGTATTTTTTGATAAAGTAATTCACTTACAACTTAAGTATCTAATATATCTGTCTTTCCAATATTATATTTCGCTTAATGGCAAATATGGTTTATCGTTGTCATTTAAACAATATTTTTCCATTGCTTCATGAAAGTGTTTCATCATCCTTTCAAACTAAAAATCAACCATTTAGTTTTCAATGTTCGTTAGATAATGATATTAACGCTATATGACATTGTCAAGAGGAGTAGCTATTATAACTATTTGTCCAGCTTATACACTTCTGGTATTTTGGTTGTAAGTTCCTTGTTGACAATTGATTTTTGGAGCCACGAAGGTGATTGATGGTTGAAAATCTGCCAAAAATCCAACGGGTTCTTATACTCCATTTTGTTCGATGATTACTTGTGCAGCTATTTCTGCTAGCATTTCTGGTTGGAAAACAAACACAGAGATGTAATTAATTTTATTCACATCAGGTATTGGCAATAAATATGTTGTTTCATTTATTTATTGGAAACTATCTTAATAGCCTAATGTATCAATTACACATCCAAACATCTAGTGAAGTGAAATAAATTTACATTTTTGATAAATTATAATTTCAATGTAACAATTAGTTATATTACCTTGATTATCCTTGATTATACAAATAATCTATATTAATCAATTGTAATCAATTATGTATTGAATTTAGATAAGTTATACGCGAACCTTATTTACATGAGATAGATCTTTTTACTTATAAGGTTCGCTATTTTGAGTGGGTTCGATTAATACTTATTACAGAAATATCTCTTATTACTAAAGTAATCAAAATATACAAAATTTTCTAATTCAGAATTAATGATTTGAATTAATTAATCTTAATGTTCCAAAAGCCATTTAAACAAAATCCACGCTTGTTTGCATCTAACAATATTATGTAAAATATATGTTCACTCGTAGTTTATTTTCCCTTTTTCTCAGCTCTCATTTTCAAAAAGAGAATATTTACTTTTTAAACAATAACTGAACAGTATCCGAACTAATAACCAGAAAATAAAAAATTTCACTCGTAGTCCAGCCGTAACCCGTTTTTTCTAGATTCTCTTACTATTTAGCACTACCTTATACAAATTATCTTGTATATTATCATACCTATTGTAAATACAAACTATATTCGTTTTCTGATTCAGAATAAATCAGAATTAATCTTAATGTTATTCCAAAAGCTTTTTAAACAAAATCCACTCTTATTTGTATCTATTTTATATATTACGTGAGTTAAATATATTTGGTTCAGTCGTAGTCCAACCGTAGCCCGTTTTTTCTGGTCAGGCACTAAAACAACGGAGAAATGATCTCGTTCGCTTCCCGTCGCACGTTTTGCAAACATTCCGCCCTCTTTTGCGCCTCGTTCGCGACTATTTCGGCGTAGAATTTGTGGTTCTGAACGCATTTCTTGTACGTCTTGTACTTGGCCCTGAAAAGGTCCGCCTGAATTTGCAACTGCTCTTTTGATAAGATAGTTCTGGATAACTCGCTGTCCCCAGACTCAATGAACGTCGGGTCGTACGCGTTCTACTCGGGCATGTACACTTACAGCGCCTTCCTCTTCAAATAAAATTAAGAGTACGTTTGAAGTGAAAATAAATGCGTATTTGAAAATAATATAAGCTTTACATTAAATGACTCACTTAACTGTAACCTTATCATCAGTACTAAGGCTCAATTTAATCATTCCATCTTCATCTCATAAATTATGACAATCCACAAATCCACACTTAGTTACACATAACGCTTCCTCAAACTAATCTCAATATCATACCGCATCTTCTAGGATTGCCACTCTGAATAACCTCCTCAGACAACCTAAGTTAGTTTGGCGCTTGAACTTGAAATAACATTATTGACCTCGGAAGTTTTCTCTGAGCTTTAATATCTTAAATTCGTTACATTGTTGTAAATACATTACATTGTTGTAAAATATTACAATGTATCTTAGTATTTGTTTAATATATTTCTATGAATATGGCTAGCCATACGGCTCAGTATGATCGTTTAATCATCATCTCATGAATGATCACGACTAAACATTAGTTACTAAAGTTATACAAAAATGGTTACAAGATAACAAACCAATCTGTTAAGTTATTACTGTTACCATTTAAAAGATATTTACAAGGAATTAGTAAACTATAAATGTACGAACCTATTATTTATGTAAGTGCTTGATTTTTCTGCCTGTGTGTCTGATTCTCGCGCGGTAACACCATATTCATTCAAACAACATAAACCTACGAGTAAACAAAGCTTTTAAAGCTTGAATGAAGAATAAACGAAGTCACAAACAACAAATAGCGATTCAGATTGAGCATCCATATATTTAAACACTATACATATTGAACAAATGCATAGTATACATTATTGAATATAATAATAAACAATATTGTTAAAATAATAGCAACATAGTGTTAATTTTTGATTATGTATGATATATTTATGGAAACTGATATTTATATTAAATATTTGCACCTTCTTGAATCAATACGAAACAAAATGGTAATAGTATAAAGACACTGAGGTGCTTTCTGGTATAATACGAGAAAGTTTAAATGTTGTCTTACAAGAAAGAGAGGTGGAAACTAGATTGGAAAAAATGAAATCACTCCCATATTTGATTGCAGATATCTTTATACTTTTAGAATTCCATGCCATCAACCGATATTTGTTATAAACCTGTCACACCATCAATTAATCCACAAGATACGCCTATTGATACTAGATACGCCTCAGAAAGCAGATAACGACAAATTTAATAGCTCTAGGGAGAAGATATAGTTCTACTAAGAAGCAAACCTCCAAAATTGCTTATATCACATAATATTGTGTTATCAGTTTCGATCACACATTTAATTTCTTTTGGTTTAATGTTCTCAAATTTGAACTTTCCGCAACCTATTTCATTACCACCATCACCAACACCAAAGGAATATTCTGGTTTTGCAAACACGGAATTAAACTTAGTAACATCTTTAGCTCGCATGGATAAACATTGACCTATTGAATTTTAACCAACTTTTTCTATAAATATGGTGAAATCTTGCAATGGTTTAACAGGAGTAACTAATGTTGGTAATGGAATAAAATCGAAATCTTTGTGAATTTAGTCGAGTATACGAGAGAAAATTTCAAAACAGCAATCTTCAACAACAAGATCAACTGATTTACCTTGTAATAATAAATTAATTGCTAAATTGATACTAGCAGATGGCCCATCTGTTTCTGGAGCTGGTGGTTTACCGTCTAAGATGTAAAAACCAGTAACAATGGATATTTATTGATACTTATTCAACTGTTCTTAAAATTCTTTGATCTACTGTGGTGTTGAGTTAACAAATTCATCTCCTAGTCCAGGTCTATTCATTCTATTTTATTGAATTAACTGAAGTTTTCCTGCTAAATCAATATTATTATATGATGGTAACTCAGTTTTAACATCGTTTTTGTCAAATGACTCTAAGTGCTACTTTAGATTTTAGTTTTAAAATATGAGAGTAGAGTCCTATGATATTTTTTCATGTATCATCTTAGCTATTGAGTTAATAAGATCATTATTTATGCTCATGATGTACGGAGTGGGTTATTATTAATAAATGTAATATAATAAGTCAAATAGAATTAATTAGAATTGAAATGAATGTATCTCCTTTCTGTTACAACATGTACATTTTGGTAACACTATCTATAATATATTAACAATGATTCAACTGCAACCCAGCCTTATCGTTTAACCTGATCACGTTCAACTTTCTATTCTCTCCCCTTCATTTTAATTCAATTCAATTCGTGTCTATAACTAAATAGTATCTATTAAAGCATTTCATTCTACTCTGGTGATGCCGGAGAACATCTGTTTAAGGAATTCGAGATAAAATTGTAAGTTGATTCCTCCTCCGTTCATGGGCATGATTTTGTCAATTTGTTTTTGGTCGTATTCCGTTCCGAATTCGAACATGTACCTTCTACAAACGGCCAACTCGCTCTTGTGGCTCGTTCCGTTGTAAAGTTCTTCTCTGCGTCCAATATTCTGGAGTAGGATTGCTTCGAGAACGATGAATTGGGCTACGATGTCAGCGGGAACCATGAGGATTATTTAGGTGCATTGCACTATTCTCAGAATTAAATTCAGGTTCTTCTATAAAATCGGGTCGTCAAATCGCACTTACAGCGGGCAGATGCTGATCTGGTCCACAATAAACATCTCGGGCGTGTCCAACTTTATGTTGAAATTGATCCTCTCCAAAAAGAAAAGCTCCAACTTCTGAAAATTCATCTAATTGAACTTGAGCTTGTCAAAAAGAAAAGAAGCCGAAAGACTCTTCATATTCTCGTTATCAGCCGTTTTAAACGTTAAATTCAAACACAAAAACAATAACTACTCCGGAGAAAGCTCCTAGTAGTCGAAAAAGACACTGAACCTACGCACTGCATATTACCCCTCGAACAAATGAGAGAGAATGGCAACTTACTACTTTTACTGAGGCGTATACGCAGCATCGTACTGCTGAATGCAATTCTTAGCCTTGTCCGGAATTAAAAGATTCAACTGATTGCAATCAAAAAAGGAGATTATCGCGTTCTACTCCTGCACTGGAGGCTACTAGTTCATATATTAGGCATACACACGCTAAAATGACTAATACGGATTCAAAATCAAAGAGGTTATAAAGGCATGACTTGGAATAAACTACTTACCGTTTTTACTAAGAACAACTTGCTTAATTGTTGTGAGATTCTCTCTTTCATACTACTGAATTATCAGCTTGTTATCAGCTTACATTTTAATAAGATCCTACTCAGTGAAAAGAAGATTTTTAGGATATTACATATATTGAGTGTGAAAAATATATATAACTCAAGTAATAATTCAAAATTAAAAGAGTAACCAAACACAATCCACACTCCTCACCTTTAATGACCATTCGTTCTGTCACATTCTTAGATTCAGAAGGTGAAATTTTGGTACAACGTAACTTTATTGGATTTTTAACCAAGACCGATTTCTAACTTATGCAATCTCACGTACTCGGTGCTGATATAACTCAACCAGTCTTGAGAATTGGTGGATCTGTTTTCGTCTATCACAAAGAAGACGATATCCACATGTTCGCTGGTGTAACCCCACAAGGTGATGCCATGGCGGCCGAGTTCTTCCTGCACAGCTGTGTCCGTGTTATGAAGTCATTCTTACGTCCAAACCTTCGTACCACTGACATTGTGAAGGAACAAATTCTTATCCAAGAACTTTTGGAGGAAATGGTGGACAATGGTGACGTTGTTACTACTGATCCAGAAGTTTTGAAGCTTTTCGTCCAATCTGGTCAACCAACCGCAAAGAAGATGGAGGCCGAGCAGGTTACAATCCAGGCCACTAAGCAATCCAATTACAGACGTCAGGGCATCAGATACGACAAGAATCAAATCTATGTTGATTGCGTAGAGCAGGTAAACTGCATGATGAACCCAGTTGGTCAGTTATTGCACGCCGACGTTACCGGTGCCGTAGAAATTAACTGCCAGCTTTCTGGTATGCCAGACTGCACCCTCTCTTTGAACGACCGTCTCGCCACCACTGAGAAGAAGGGTTCCCGTTCCTCAGCTGTTGAGGGACGTGAGTCATCAATTATCCTCGATGACGCCACTTTCCACCACTGCGTTAGATTGTCCAACTTCCAACAGAGCCGTTAAATCGTTTTCGTTCCTCCAGATGGCAAGTTCACCCTTATGAACTTCAGAGTCAGCTCTGAAATTAAACAACCATTCACCCTCAGACCAATCTTCACCCCATACGGTAGAAATAGAGCCCAGGTTGTCCTCAACTTGAAATCCAACTTCTCCAGCCAAATCGCTGCTGACAAGATTTCCGTTTTCATCCCAGCCCCACCAAATCTCAGCGAAGCCAAAATCGACACCAAGACCGGAAAAGCAAGACTCACCAAATCCGGCGAACACATTGAATGGAGAATCGGTTCAATGTCCGGTGGCTCCACTGCCGAACTTAAGCTCGAACTTAACACAACCACCACCGCCCAATTAGGTGATATCAGAGAATGGAAAAAGCCACCAATCAGCATGAAATTCGAAATCGAAATGTACACCGCATCTGGTATTGAAATCCTCAATCTTCACGTTGTCAGCTAAGAAGGCTATCAAGCTTAAAAATGGTTGAAATGCATTACATCTGCAGGAGATTACGCAGTTAAGTGGTGATAAAGGATACAAATATTTATAAATATATTCTACAATTTTTTAAGAATATTAAGAATATATACAATATATACAAATATAGTACACATATGAATCTACTGTCAATAAATATCTTTAAAATAGTGTCAAATGTAAAGATCAATAAACATAACTATTATAGTGAAGTGTATAATATATGAAAAATCTTATAAAATTTTATTTAAATGACAGATTTTATTTAATATCACACACTCCTCTAACCAATGACTGAAATTATTCGTTAATTGTACAATCGTGCTACAAATGAGAACGATGATTTCGAGTAAATTCTTCAATAAACCGATGAAATATTCGATAGAGATGCTATAGTTCTATCTGAAATTACAAGATCGGAATGCTTTGAAATTGCATTAATCTGCTTAAATGAACTAAAATCAGATATTGCAGTAAAGTTTCTTGATAAAGTAATAGAATCAGAAAAGATGATCATTGAAACTTAATCATAAGGCCCACGTTCTGTATTTTCATCAGCAAATATGAAATTGCTGTTTTAAAAGCTAAATATAATGTATGACCATCTAGAACAGCCTATTTTGATGCAATTACAAGCAACAATCACAAGATATGTTGATGTTAGCAAATTAAATCTTATTAATGTTTAAAAGTAGGATGTTGAATTTTTGATGAAGAAATTGTAATTAAACACAAATAGCTCATCAGTTCAATTTATCGTTTCGCTAGTCTGGAATCATTTAGAGTTAGACTTATCAAAAGAATTTTTAGGAAACATTTGTACATAAATGCTTTAAACAATGACTTCTGATAATTATAAAGAGGTTTTTATAAATCTTAAATAATTATTTAGCAGTAGCGCTGGATAAGACCTGTATAATTTTTTATTATAGTTTCCTTTGAATGTTTTTGTTTAAGACTTAATCTTACTTCAGAAAGAATAGTTAGATTTAATAGATTTAGAAGATCTTCTTAACTAAATAGTTGATAATATTAAAAAGAATAAGTGTCAAGACTTAGTTGATAACTTCTTGTTTGCGCTCTTTTAAATATCTTAACCATTACTATTGACAAACCAAATGAACGAGGCACATATTAAATTGTATGGACTTGTTTGCAATATGCTTAATAAACTGCTATTGTGCTCGTTATAACTGGTAAGCTCACCATATGCTGCAAAAATAATGTAAAATTTATTAAAATTATAAATTAATATTTAATAAACTATCAGATTTCCATGTTTACCATCTTAGATACAACAAATCTATCAAATTCATTAACAAAATGTCTAATTTTTCAGTGAATTGAGTAGTATATTGGTTTTACAATAAGTTATTGTGCTGCAAGATATATTTAAACGGTTTTTACTAAATTAAGCTAAGATATACGTTCAATTGTATGCAGAATTGCAAACAAATGTTACAAATGAAGGACAATCAATTATTGTTTTAATAAAAGATTATATCCAAGAATCATTACGAATATAATATGAAAAACTTCAATTAAATCAAAAATAATTTGCTTTTGGCATGGATTATTTACATGAATACTAT
Source organism: Hexamita inflata (assembly GCA_963988835.1). Classification (NCBI taxonomy): domain Eukaryota; phylum Fornicata; order Diplomonadida; family Hexamitidae; genus Hexamita; species Hexamita inflata. The sequence goes on along the minus strand of CAXDID010000588.1, from coordinate 21,021 downwards.
TTAATATTTTCAGAAGCTTAAACAGCAGAAAAATTATAAACTTTAAGAATGGACTCAAAAATTAAATAGTTTGATTAAAATCAATTGCTAAAGGTTAAACATGGTATGATTGAAGAACAAGAAAGATGCGAGTATGTGTTTCTAGAAACTATAAGAGTAATGGAATAATAAGATTATATGACATTTATTGACTAAATCTTTTAAATACCATTATTCTGTTTTTAAAGAAATCTTGGCCATATGGCTGAGCTTTTATGCTAGTTAATTAGAAGTTATATAATATTATGTGCGTAACAAAAAAGTGCCCAAAGTGTCTAAATAATTCTATCACATCATTTATGGGCTGGCCACAAGTAACTTCAAATTGATTAGGCGGAAATGTTGTTTATGATTGCTCTTTTAATGCGTTTCATTAACTTAACAACTGCGAAAAACGAAAACGTACTTTTATCATTAGTTAACTAATTATAGGCTTAATTCTAAGTGGATTAAAGCTTTTTAGATTTGTAGTTATTATCACTAATATTTATAACATTCGTTGAACCAAAACAATAGCATCTTACGTCATAAGTTCTGAATATGTTTTTAATAAACTTATCAAATCTAACTAGTGCTTACTTATAAATATTTCCACATTATTAAATTAATTACGAAAACAGATGCGGTGAATTATGCGGTATTTTAAATGATAATTTGAATTTATAAAAAGCATATCTTAATCCAGATTAATAATTAAAAAGAATAGATTTTACGAAATAAGATGAACCAGTTCCAATAGACCAATATTAAATAAAATCAGAATTAGCCAATGATATAATGAGAATCGAATCGATCCTAGGGTTTAAACAGTTATTTTAAGATTTTACAAAATAGGGTATGTTTTTAAGTTTAGAAACAATAGTTTTACTTATTTATCAGTATTCTGTGAAAGATAAGAATAACTAGTTAAAATTATTTGATATATTTATACAATTCTGTCCTCTTAATTTGCTATCGAATAATTTAGCTTTACGACATTTTACTATGAGATTACTAACCGGGAACTATGATAGATTGCATGAAGGTAACTAGTATTTTGATAAATTTTTTAATGATCATGCATTTATGCAAAGTTAATATCAAAAATAACTTTAATAAATTATAATTTTATCTCATTCTTATTGCATAGATAATTCCGTAATAATGAATGATTTATCAGCCTTATCATTCAAAATATAACTTTCTAAGTAATAAAACGAATATCCTAAAATAGAGAGAATTTAAAATGATGTTAGTTATAGAACTAAATATCAAAACTTGGTCGGATATTTGAGTTTAGATGATGATATAATGAATATTTTGAAGGAGACTAGCAATATTCGTGCATAACCAGGACCTTCAGTTGCCTGGAGTTATAGCGAATTTATGCACTAATAGAAAGCTTAATAAATTCCATTTTAGTTTTCAGTGTGTTGCTTGTGTAAAGACCATATCTTATCATTTAATAGTTTAGCTTCTTATTCTTTGAATATAATAGGTAATTATGGTAAAGTATCGTCTGAGGTAATTAAGGAACATGAATGTTTAAATTAATAATTACCGAATAATACAGATTTATTTGTACAGTTAAAATATTATATTCAAGATAAAGTAGAATAATCTCCAATAAAAATAAGCTAATAAGTTGATTTTTCAACATAATTTACAATTTTTGAAACAGTATATTCCATTTCAAAATGGTGTGCAAGGTAAAAAGTATTTTAAAAATAATTTTTTGATCCTGAAATGGGAGATAAAGTAGCAAGTAACTTTAATAAAGAATTATTTAATCCAATAGAACAGATTATAACACAGTGTTGGTTGGATTGCATTGATAAATAATTAGACGAAGAAATAATTTATCTTATGGTATATGCTTTGTTATCATATTCTTTGATTTCAATGAGATAATTAGATAGTCTTCCAAAAAGTGATTCAGACTCTAAAGTTATAGGACAAATAGTAAAATAACTGATTATTATAACTTGTGGCTAACAAAAATATCCTGATTTACCACATACCACAACTTTAAGACTTAGATCTAATGAAATGTTATCCTGGTTATTTAATTAATAATCGAAAAAATTGTGGGAAAGTGTATTTAACTCATTAATTGATTTGGTAATCGACTAATAATTGAGCCCACAATTATAATAAAGATCAATATCTATGTTTAATTAAATGGCGAAATAAAGTCCACAATATGTTTCTGATTTCTTTGCTAATAACACAAATAAAACACTGAGAGCACTTTAGGGTATGAAAAAGGCTAAAGAAGTTGATGATAGTCATATAGTTACAAGTACTCTACAAAATTATGTTCACAAACAGTTCATATAAAGAGCTTCCGAATTTAATGTTAAGTTGTCTGACGAACCATAACAAATAGAACCACAATAAAATCAAGACGTTATAAAATTAGAAATAGAATCCGTAAAATAAGATTTTGTAGATGAACCATTAAACGATAACTTTTATAATGAAATGACAGCAACATCAAAAATAGAATTTTTGAGAAACATAGACATATCTAACACAATAAATAATATAAAAACTCACAAATACGACTTTAAATAATATTAATAAATATTTGGCGCATTTCATATTAACGTTGAGATTTCATAGTAGTAATTAACTGATGAAATAGTAAACAGTGCAGGAATATCGGATTTACACTTTGGATTAATACCAAAGTTTAAATAAAGTTAAGCTTAGTAAATCAATAAGCTTAAAACGAAGTTAAAGTACCAAGATTAATTTGATATCCTAAAATAATTGATATAATAAAAGTAACAATATAATTAACTTTAAGAATAAACTGGTTTATCAATTAAATAAATTTTAGAATATATTGTAAATAATCCTGAAATACGAGGAGTAATGAACTATTAAGTGCAGTTACATTATGCAAATTAAGCTCTTGATATTGTTCTTAATGAAATGCTCGATGCAAATAATTTCTTCACTTATGCATTTTATACATTTAAAATATTGAAAAATATAGAATAAGATGAACCACTTAGAGAAAAAATATTACAATTCGTATGTATATGTTCAATAAAAAATAACTAATACATAGGAGAAGATAAAAATTTATTAGAATAAAAAATATTATATCAAACTTTTGTGTTATTATTAGTAGAAAATTATTTAAACAAAGGCCTATTTGATTTACCAATATCTAATGAAAACTATTTGATAATATTGGTAATATTACTAATTTACTAAATACCTCATTTAACAACGCATTTACATCCTTACCAATCAAGCTTGATTTAAAAGTGCTAAAAAATGATAAACATGTCATATTCAAATCCATTAAAACGAGAAACATTTTCTAATTAAATAATATAATAATATTTAATGGAATTGAAAACAAAAAGCATTATGGATGCATATTCTGCTGTATAAAATTAATCTCAATAACTTGTCTTTTAGTTTTATGATGCATTTGATACTATTATTTCATCAATGATGATGTAAGGTGTAATAATAGAAAAACCAAGACTTATTTCTAGATAAATGTTTTAAAATAAATTTATTTCTTAGGCACATTATAATGCGTCTGTATTTTATAAATCATTCTTTTTAGAAAGAATTGCAATAGCGACTCGTTAAGTGTTTGAAAAAATTAAAAAAGTTACTCAAGATGTAATGCTGCTATAAGACTTTAAGTCTCACTCACCAGATGAGCTATTATATCTATCTAATTTGTAATTAACATAATATCCCACGGAATAAGAAATTTCAGATTAATATTCTTTAGTGTTAAAGGGAATTAAAGAAACAACTCAGAGTATGCATTTGTTTATTTCAACTTGTAATTTTATTTTGTAAGGATAATTTAATTATTAGTAAATTACAGGGTTTATGTCACTAATACTGCTATATTCCAGTCATCAACCAAATATTATTGTGGAAATATGTAAATTTTGTAAAGAACCTAAAGCAGTTTACCAATTTGCGCATGCAACACTACTATTTTATGACAAAATAGGAAAATTAATGCAATTAATGGCACAATCACCATATGTTCCTGATTCGACATAACTAGCTCCATAATTAGTAGATTCGTATTGTTTCGATCAAATATTTTCTTAAGAAACTATTGTTCTGTTTTCTGTTAAAAATGCCGAAATATATTCAGACAATACTACTTGTTTAACGCTAATAAATAACATCAAAAAGACATTTAATCTATAAGGCGAGTTAGAACTATGGGCGTATGCTAATCAAAAAATAGACACAGTAAAGAAACGACTTCTCTACATTAAATAAGATCCAGTTAGTTTTAATATTTAATATTATCCTGCATCATTTTATAGCTTTTCAAGTTAATTTGCAATTGGTTTATTAAAACAACTATTTTATATCGGATAAAGAGTTTAATAAACGTATATTGATTAGTATGTGTTATAAGTTAAACAAGTATTTGACGTGTTAGAGTAATCGTATCAATGGCATCTATCCTCTTTACAATTTAACAGAAATAAAACAAGATTCTAATATGAACAACTGTTATAATAATTACTTATGTTGATTAAAGAACGTCAATTAGAAGAATAAATTGAATATACATCGATACCATTGTTTGTTTCAACAGATCTTTAAAACAGTGTTATTGACAAGTAAATTGATTAATTGATGAAATAAAAAATACAACAAGAAAATAAATTACTAATTGCGTACTAAAAGTTGGACAAAGATGTTATTGATATTTAACCTTGCAACTATAACTCTTAACTTTAAAGTCCATTGGAGTTATTACATGTAATCCCATAAATGTAACGATACATTTATCGCTCATATCCATACATCTAGTTATTAATGACCAAACTATTTAGATTTGCAGGTAGAAATAATTAATCTCGTAAAAAGATAATGTAACTTGATAAATTAGTTTTAATTTCATCTGATTTAGCCTCGTAAACTTATTTTAAATCTATGATAAATGCATTTTAAAATCTTTAGTTAAAACCATTAGAAGCTAATTCTTATTAAAATGGTTATTAATAACATTTATTTTTTGATGCTAATATAAGGCTTGTCTCATTGTAAAGAAATATTTATAATACTATTTTATTTTAAGATATTAGTTTGAATTTCCAACGTAATCCTGCCCAAAGAACAATAATTTAAACAATGAATTAAATATAATTGTTTCCATTTGACATATATTTTATGCTAATGCTTTCAGATTTAAAAACTGGTTAGAATTTTACCAATGAAGCATACAGAATAGGAATATTACCAAATTATAGATAATAACACAAATCAAAAGATATGAATTCAAAAGATATGAAAATTTAAACGTAGTTTGGAGCAGTACATTATTTTAATTCAATTGCACCTGAGTATTAAGCTTATTATTAAGAAGGTATATACAGAGGATATGAAACAATTGAATTTTTCGAAAAATTATTTTAAGCAGGATCTGTTCATTCTGAATTATATAAACAGTAAGAATTTGCAAATAATATAAATATTATATTGGATGATATTCGGTAGCTTAAAAAAGAATAAAATTTATAATTTGGATAAAAAACAATTCTTAATTAGTTAATAGAATAAAAGAAAATTTAATTATAAAGTAAAGACTATCAATCAGGATACAGTTAAACATTATTTTATTAAGTTTTAAGCATCTTATACTTGTTACAGGTAAAATAAAAAATGATAATTAACTCTGTTAATCAAGATCATTTAGCAGATGCAATTCATGATGTTAAATAATTTGTTGATAATTAATATAGTATTTTACAAGATATAATTAGAACAGAAGATTTAAAAACTGAACACAGTAGTAGTATTGTTTCATTAGAAAAAGAAATTAAGCGATTGAATGCAGAAAAAGATACTATACATTAAAATATAATCGAGGCATATGATAACATTGATGTTCAATAAGATGCTTACATATAACAATAGAGATAGTAACATTAGCAAATTAATACTGAAATTTCACAAAAAGCCTCTGAACTTGAGTAAAAATATAAATAAGTATCAAGCTTATAATAACGTATTGATGATTTACGCACAAAAAATGAAGAAATATTTTAAAAGAAGGTCACTCTTATAATACAATATTCAGATTAACATCAAGTACCAAAACATCTTCAATAATAAGTGGATGCATGTTTTTGGTATTAAAAATTGGAGCAACACATTTAATCATTCTTATAAATAAATTTAGAAACAATGACCACATTTAATAGTAAACTTTCAAACCTACTTGTAGAAAAAAGAATACTAAAGGAAACACATTCATCACTGGAAGATAATAATACGGTTATTGGCTTAGACTATCCTTTAACTCACAAATAGTTTTTAGATGGTTAATCAATAAAAACATTTGCCTGTAGCTAAACTACCGAAAAACCATTATATGTCACCAACATTGAATAAGCCACATCTGAATAAATTATATCCTTATCATTTGATTAAAGATAATAAATAAAAGATAGCTCGATAGAAAATGGCCCAATTGCATTATTCAAAACATTGCCAACATTTACTAATTTATGCATTTAAGGAGATATTTTGTTTTATATGATGGATTAATATTATCAATAAACATTTAACAGTGTAGAATCACTCAATCATAATTTTAGTTCGAATGCTAATTTATAATAAGACGCCTTATACTAAATGTAAAGAAGTGACAAAATGTAAATAAAGGACTCTCAGGAATTGGTTAAACGCAGACTTCGAACTATTATTTAATAGATAACATAAGAGTCTTAAGAATTTCTTAATTTACATAAAAATGATTTACCTCAACATTTGAAGCAGTTAGAATTAAATATTTAGGATGGTGAACTTAAAAAGATTACAAATTTATTAGATTTTGAACGTTCATCATCAAAAAGACAAGATGTTAATTAAATGCTTTCAAATATGATATCTTAACATTAATATTAATAACTTGATTATTTATGTTGGGCATTTAGAGATACTTAATTGGAAGAAAATGTAAAAGAAAAAAGAAATATGACATTTTATGCATAGATAGATTAATATAACGTCATATTAACAAAATTAAACTAAATTACTTCAGAAATTATACACGATAACGAATAAATATCATTCAGTAAGTATTTGGTGCAACTAGGTGAACGAATGAAGTAAGAAATTTCAAGCCAATCTGAAACAAATTAATATGGAGCTTGCTAAATTTTAGCACTATTGAATACTGTAATGCCTGGTAAATTTAAAGAAATGAATGGAATATAAATTTCAAATCTAGCTGCATTCACAAACATCTTTTCAATTATATTTAAGAAAACAAAGAATAATTAGGATCGCACTTCAACTTTACGGTAGTAACTTATTGAATCAGTATAATATCGTGCTGATTAATTAGATCTAGAGCAATAAACAGATGTGTCTTAAGCAAGAAAAGTGTTTGAAGGATATGCATCGTTTGCATTAATTCATCCGGAAATAGCTCTAGAATAAATATTAAAATGTGGCTTGATATTAAGATCGGTTGGAGATTCAAATCCAAAATCTAAACTAATTGAGAATTAAAATATTTGTTCAACAAATGGAGGAGATATAGGCAATCTTAGTGTACTATTATTGTTCTTAATATAATAAACTGTACCTAGTTCCATTGCACCAAGCCCATTTACTGTTCTTTAAGCCTCTAACTCTGAATTCAATACTGTCAATTAAACTAATTTCTTTACATAGTAAAAGTATGAGTAAATTATTGATTTAATGCGAGAATAATATTCTTATATTGGTGGGTATGATAAAAACTTCAACATGTAATATATTTTGTCCTAATAATATCAAGCAGATTCATATTTAATTTAAGAAACTTTAAAGACTTTAATATTGTAAGCAATGTTCGCGTGCATCGAACCTGTGTAAAATTTATAAATTCTTAAAAAATGTGCATTTTTAGCTTAGATAATATTGAAAGGATCTTTTGGAAGAGATGTAAGAAATATAAAGTATACTAAATTAGTACAAACGATTCTTTAAATAGTTACATTTGTTGATTATGTAATCGAATAAATTAAACAAGAAGACTGCGTAATAAAAATTATGACCAGATTAAATTAACTAGGATTTTTATGGAATTAATAAACATGCGACTTTTAGTATAGTGGTAGAGAATTGTCATTGTTAATATCTGCAAGATTACTTACTCTAACTGTAATATAAAAATGTGCTATTTAGTTAAATCCTGCTAAATGGATTGACTTTAAATAATAGCTGATTTATGTTAGATTAACAACAACGACAAATTTAATGAAACATGCTTTATATTGTGAACTCAATCCATTTTCGGCTTATTCTTTAATTGACACTTCTATGTCTCCAAATGATTGTTCTGAAAAATTGCTATTTGATGTGTTGAAACATGCAAAAGACCAATAATCTTAAAGTATTGTAATGGAACGTTTTAGAATAATTGTGATAAGTTTAGTAAATTAAGGTAACTTACAATAAGCCCTAGATAAGCTTTAAGCTCTGGAGTAAGTGGTAAAAGATAATAGAATTAAACTAGACTAAGTATATGTTTTAGAACATTTGTACATTAAAGCCTTCATATATGAGATATTTATAGATTTAGGACAAGTTGTATATTAATAGGCTTCATCTGAACTATTTTTAGAATAGTACAAATAATATACCCAATGCTAATAAACTTCTGTTGTTAATAATAGGTAATATTATGGATATTTTGTCACTTTTGAAGAATCGCTTGACAGTTATCTTAGATCGTAGTATCCATTATTTATTTAAAAGTCACCTGATATTTCTCCAGATTAATTTAAAACCGATGTGTATAAATTAAGCTTGAATATATTTAATAGCACGTTTAATGTGGCAAGTTATACTAAATTGTAAAATATGAGTTGCAATTTAGAGAAGATAGTGTAAACGAAAACTGACGTGTCTCATGATGCGTTTATAAACATGTGGCATTACTTTATCGCGCCTCCTAAGTATTTCAACATTAATTTAGAGGGTTCGAAATCTCCGTTGTTAATGCAATCGATACAAGAATAAAACAATGACTAGTATGCGTTTGACGTTACTTTCAAGGATCATTTCTTGTAAATTTATTCTAGGAATGTGCTTTCGTTAACGAAGAGTTCTACCAAGCTCAGTATTGATTCGATTCTAATTTAGATTGCCTTTGACTATTAACCGAGTAATATATTCTTGAAGTCGTTTGACACGCTGGTGATAATGCGTTAGTTTGTGAGCAACAAGTAGCAGAGCAACGAGACCAATAAATTAAAAATAGTTGATTACGTCCCGGATTACGAGAAGATTCATAACATTGTGATTAGGTACCTAAAACAGATTTGCGGCCAGGTTGATCACAAGCTGGGCCTGCATTTGCAGAATTATCAGTATCTTTTGCAGTTGTCTCCGGAGGACTCCCCGCTATTGCAGTAAATCTTCAAGCAGTTCGCGCAACTCGATTTGAAGCTCAAATTCAATTTGTTGCAAACGCATTTCAACAATTTGGCCTCCAAAATCCAGGCCATTTTCGCCAAAACAACGAAGAAGGAGCTCTGCATGCAGATAATATCCGCCCTCTATTTACTTACCATCATCTCCTTCGTTCAGAGCAGAACTGAAATAAAAACGACCGTTCAGGAGCTCATACAACAGATTTACGTTCCAGATAGAGCCTGGGTCAACGTCGTTTTGCAAAAACTAGCGCTGAGTGATGGCTCGTCCAAAGAAGAGAAATAACTCCTCTCCGATATTAAACTGTTCATGAAAACGGACAAACCGATAACGTAACTGATAAACGAAACGACAATAGACGGAACAAACTTCAAAGTTGAACTGCAAAAGCAAATTATCACAATTGACGTGAACAACAAACACTTCGGAGAACAAGTGCAAATATTCCAACAACCAGATAAAATACAATCAGTACTCCCACAAAAACTATCACTGACCAACCAATACACAGAAGAAAACCTCATCTACAACGCACACTTCTTCAAACAGTCAGAAGTACTGTACCTGAAAGCATCAGAACAAATGCACATCCACATCATCGACGGCGTACCATTCATACAAGTTGACCTACAAGGCTCACACGGAGAACAATACACACTACTGCTCATTAACCAACCACAAAACCCAGAACTGTCGCAAATAGTCACACGCGCATACAAAAGCTTCTCACTGGAACAAATTTACCTATTCGACCTGCTGTATTAAAAATGCGAGAATATATTCGCTGACTCCAGCTCCAAAAAACAACAACCTAGATTATACTTGACCGCACAACACTTTTGCATGCTCTACCCAACGTAACTGCGCTTAAAATAAGTCATGAACGTGTCATCTTCAGATTTTAACCAAAACTCTGCTTTCCACTACAAATTTAAGTACAATCTTTGTGATTCTATCGCACAACTCATGCTGTTCCATCAACTACTAGGAACAAAGCATTAAGTTAAGATTTGCTTCAAAACAGTTGATATTATAAGCGGTTAATTTATAAATGCTGTACGAATGAACTGGGAGTCACCAATACAAAATGACACATACATCGAATATGCGAGGTACGCAGTATTCGCTAATGAACTAATGCAAAACGTATATATTTAAAATAAGTAAGAATCAATCAAGAATTAATTGTAACTGAGAGTTATAATTGATAAATACACATTAAGCTTCCTTAAACCGCACTTTGCAATAGGTAATATTTCAAGTGTACTAACCAAGAAAATTAAGGCGATGTGTTCAAACTTCACTATTGGAAGATTTGACATTTCATACATAACATAAGCTTACGAATAATCTTCACATTATACTAGTAATATGTCAGTTGACTTTTCAGTATTTTTATAAATTCAGCTTGCAGAAATGCTCATTGATTGGGCACTACTTATGAAAGAACCTATCCCTAAAAAGGATGTTAGGTATGAAGTATTAAAAGCAGCTGATCTAATGTGTAGAGCTCTTTCTCCAATGATATCTAGCTTGTAAAATGATGAAGAAAAAAGAAATCTAATGCTGTAGAATGCTGATGGTTTTGCCTCAGCCAAATCTAAGAGCGGCAATTAGGTTAACGTAATAATAGAATGGGTTGTTTAGGCAATCTCAGGCTATTATAAATGAGAATATAAGAAATTTAAATTTAAATATTGTATGACATGATTTATAAATAAATAATATTAATGGTCGTCATTCTTCTTCTTATTTTAACTATATGTGTCGATCATGAAATAATTACTCAATTTTAGTAAGTATTACATCTAAATGGACTACACTATCCATTTTTTCTAAAATTTTAGCCTCCAGTGGGTCTATTGGCTAAATATTCGGTTATTGGTTTAAAAATATGCTTCCATTATTCCGAGCTTGTCCAAGTTTTTCCCTCATGTGTGAAAATTATTTGTACATAAATTTTACTTTTTCAACATCAATCTCCTAATCACCTTTTGTAAGTTATTTGCATATTTAACCATATTCTTACCTTTATTTTTTAATAGACGCATACTTTAATCTTAGTTACTCAGCAGTTAATTCCGGGAAATAATTTGTCAGAATGAAGCTCCATTTTTTACCGTATGTTTCAACTGCGCATATTAATTTTGATTCTAAATCGAAATTCCATTGGAAATTAGTCTTTTTAAACTAGCAACGCTGTAATACTATACAGTATTAGGTTTTGCATTAATTAGCTGTCCTATTTTCTATGTTTTATGCTACGTCTACCCAATTTATTCTATTGTTTTTTGTATACATTTGGACAAGTTGTTATAATTTTTACTTGTCATCATCGCTCCATATTTATTTTTTCATATACAGAAGTGGTGGTTGACCTAATATTCTAGTTAAAATAAAATATATCAATACTATTAATAACTAAAACGCACAATAAATCAGCAATCACATACTTATCAATCTTCTAAATAACTACCATAAAAATATAGAATGAAAAATGATAAGCACCATGAAAACAATCCCTAATATTATATCTGGCCATAGAGGAGCTGTTATCATTTATATAGCGGTTAGGACAAAACATGCAACTGATAATACAACAGTAAATAATATTTACATTTAATTGAACGATTAAAATATATTCTTTGAAAGAGTTGTTCTAGCTAGTGTAGCCAGAAAGTTGGCACAATAAATAACATATGTTAGTGGCTTTACTGATTTTCCAGAACATGGTAAGATATTTGAAAATACTAGCGATAGTATTAATGATAGTGCGTATGAGTATGATATAGCTTGCATAAAGTCATTAATTTTACTATTTATAAACAACGCTAAACTATCTGCGAATGGAGCCAATCTCTGCATTTTAAAGTGGAACAATAAATATTATTCGTATGATAATATATTAATAAATGAAAAAGAATAAAAAGAATCGGGTATTACCCCCCCAACCCTAACCCAGCCTACTTTGCAGCAGTCCACCTTTTTTGTTAATTTTCCCTTGCCCTAATATTTAGCTGTAAATGTGCTAAATTTTTAATTTCACACCACTTTTTGAATGAAGTTAAAATGACATTTTTTAGCCTGATAAATAACATCATGCAATATAAATGACAAATAGTTATATAAATTAGTAATAAATGCAAGCATCGTTCTTAAATATGATTAAAAGCTACAAATTATAATTTATTGATAGTTTGAATCCGTTTATTTCAGCCACAATACAACTAAAATGTAATAAATAGCACTTATTGGTGATATTATAAAATAAAATATCAAAGTCACAAAATTTTAGGACTTGGGTTAGGGTTGGGGGGGTAATACCAAGAATCGCTAATATCATGTATTGGAATGAAGTCATCGTATTTTTAATATTCTTTTGATATAGTTCAGCAGTTTTGTACTCAATCCAAAAATATTATATTGCATTGCACTTTAAAGAATGGTTTTAACCATTAGCTTGTATTAGAATATAGTTAAATCATAATATTTGCTTGCATATTTCATTAATTTTAATAATGATTTATAAATATGGTATTACAGTAGCATTGAATCTCCGTTGTATAGTTGTATTTGTTTCATCATGTCGATAAGTTTTTTAGTTTCTATTATAAAATCGTCGTAACTGCATCCTATTTTTACAGATTTCTTGATTTTACGTTCTATTTGTTAAAGTCTAATTATTACTTTGGGTTGGTGAACCTTGGCTATAGAATGAGTTATTTATTTCAGTTTGTTTATTGCAATTTGGCGTTGAATATCAAAATTGCACCAAGTTGTTTCCGAGGACAGCTTTACTTCTTTATCTAACTAAATTATTAATTTTTCGATTTCTTCTTCGTTATCACAAGTGATAATTATGTCGTCCACGTACACAAACAGTCCTATTGGGTAGTATTTAATCAGCTCGACTTGACTAGCACTATTTATAAGCTCAATTAACGTGTTTTTCTGTTTAATAATTTAATTTTATATTAGTTATTATTCGTATACATATTTCCATATAATATTTTTTATAATGTAATCGTAATAAACGAAGCAGAATATTGGGCTGAGCACTGAGCCCTGAGGCACCCCTGATTTATAATTGTACGTTTTACCTGCGAACGTAAATTGTGAGTGAAATATTATCTCGAATAGTTTGTTTTTAAGTTCGTTTGGTTTCATAAATTTAAGTTGCAGTGGAACAATTTTATCGTTGTATGTTTTGTACTCTAAGTATTCAACGTCTTTTTCTTGCAGTTTGTTCAAGACGATTTGGAATAGCAGATTTTAGTCGATTACATCGTAGGCTCCGACGATATCAACAATTCTGAAGTATTTATGCTCTTTTACTTGCTCTAGAACCTGTGTGAAGCTTTTATACTTCGTGATGAAGTATTTCTGCAGGATTTAATACACGTCCAGGCACTGCTCGTTATATTTCTTTTGGCAGTTGAGAATTGGTCTGAATTTCAGGCCGCTTTTGAGAACGAAGTTGAGTGGTGCGGAGAATGGTCTTTTAACGTTTGTTTCTGCGTATTTGAATTTAACTTGTTTTAGTTATAGCGTTTCAATCTTGTTTTGGTAGAATTTGTTGATGAAGCAGAGTGTGGTTCTTTGGATTGAGTCTGGGCTGTCCGCTAGAATAATGAATGTGGATATGAACTGCATTATGATCTGCATAACGAATTTTATCTTCTTCTTTAGCTCTGTGACTGGTTTTGGCTCCTTTTTGGTTTACGTGGGTGCGTTTTCCGCTCTCTTATTGAATTTCTTTTTAATGAATTGGTCGAATAAGTTTTGCTCTTGTAATTCTTGTTTTTATTTTTTAGTGATTTATTTAGTATTTTATTCACTCTGTTTTTATTGTTGATTTTTACAGTTGAATTTAATTCCGGTCATTAGATGTTAAATTGGGAGGAATTCCTTCCGCGAGAGGCTGAATAGGTCGTTTACGTTTGAAACGAACGCGTTAAAATCGCTTTTAATAATTAACAGGTGCACTTTAACGTCAAGAAGGAACTACCTGATTATTTGGCACATCTGATCACTGGAAATGATAACGGGAAGGGGGATGTTTTCGTCCATGAACTGTATTTGCTGTTAATCGGTGGTGAATATTTTCAGCTTATTTTACACGTGCCTGAAGTATTCCTGCTTGCGCGCGAGTATACTGATAAAGTTACGCGAGCACTCGCCAAACTCCTTGTCAATAGTGACGTGCATCTTATTTTAATACTTAAAAACGTCCGTCAAATAGAAGTGGTCCGGATTATACACTGGAACAACGTGATACTACTCACCGGATAATTAAATGTACTTTGATTTGTGCTTCAGAAACAACTAAGCGTTCACCAAAAGCTAGAAACCATCCTCTCCAAACGAACTGTAAAAACTTATAAACTGACTGGAAACCAGAGTCTGAAACGGAAAATAATCCAATATCTCAGGCTAAGACTAGAGCAAATAAAATAGAATGTTCTTGTAGTTGGTGCCAGCACACTTAATCACCAGCTCCTTAATACTAATTTAATTTATCTGCTATTGTTACTGAATAGTTTTTAATTGAGATAAAGAAACTGTAGATATGTAAATGTTGGATTAAAACTAAGAACAATTCGCCTAATCGCACAACCTTTTCATTCTTGATGTGGAGTACTTGTTATTAAATAATATAAATAATGAGATAAAATAAATGCAATAACATAAAATAAAATAAATGAGGAATACAGGAATTGAACCCATGACCATTCGATCTGGAGTCGAAAGCTCTACCATCTGAGCTAATTCCCCATGATATTAATTTTGTATAAACCATAACAGATGTATATTGATTAGATATTGATTGAAAAGGACGAAATAGAATAGATCACTTTCCTGCTCACAGGGAAGGAAAAAGAGGTCGCCAAAGCTGCTGAAAAGACGGAAACGAAAGATACCGAAAAAGTTGAACAAAAGGACGAATACATGGACGCAGACGTGAAAGAGTGAACCAAGTGTTTAATAATATTTCAATTGAAGAAATGATTTAACTGATTGAACGTTTCATTCTCAGTCAAGTTTTAGAGTATGAGCCAATTTAAAAGAGATTTTTATTTTACATGAAATTGATATTATCAACTGATTGATAGTTGTTCTATTAATATAATGTACGTTGATTATTTAGTTGATATTACTGTAGATTAGGTATAGATTATGTACACATTTCATACAAATGTGTTCAATATTATTACTGTTAGAATAGCAAGATAACGTGTAGATTATGTAAGATAAATTTCTAAGATTTGTGTATAAGATCGTCTTTTAATAAGTCACTTGATATATGTGACTTCTGAGTGGATTTTGAGAGAATTTGTATATTGGAATTATTTTTGTGGGACAACATTTTTTAGATTTCGAGATAAGTGCCCCATTTGCAACTTCCTACTCTTGATGTGTCCCATCCACCCACTCCGTCCTCAATATGTTTGTAATCGCCTCCGCCTTTACCAAGGAATATCACACCCAAGCCGTCTTGGACATGCTCAAGAGCATCCCAGACATGACCTGGACTCCAGCCATCCCAGCTCGTTTCCAAGGTATGACCCACGAAGCCGTCCGCGCTCACCTCATGCCACAAGCCATACAACAAGTCGCCACCAGCGAGAAAGTCAGAATGGTCGGTGCCGCCCCAGCTGCCTTCAGCTGGTTAGAAACCAAGCCAGAATGCATGGTCGTCCGTGACCAAGGCCAATGCGGTTCCTGCTGGGCCTTCTCTGCCGTCGGTCCACTCTCCGACAACCGTTGTTTCTCTGGAAAGGATGCCACCCGTGTCGTCTACTCCGAACAATACCAAGTTTCCTGCGACTCCAGCAACCTCGGTTGCGACGGTGGTTATCTTGCCAAGGACATGGCCTTCCTCAAGAAGACCGGTACCACCACTGACAAGTGCGTCTCCTACAAGTCTGGCGCCGACGGTGTCACCAGAAAGTGCCCAACCAAGTGCGACGACGGCTCTGCCATCGAGACCATCAAGTCCTCCTCCTTCTCCAACGTCTGCACTGGTGAAGAATCCATCAAGAACGCCATCACCCAAGGCTCCCTCCAAACTGCTTTCACTGTCTACTCCGACTTCATGTACTACAACGGTGGTATCTACACCCACAAGTACGGTTACGTTGAAGGTGGTCACGCCGTTACCTTCGTCGGCTATGGTGAAGAAAATGGTACCAAGTACTGGTTAGTCCGTAACTCCTGGGGTGCATCCTGGGGCGAAAAGGGTTATTTCAGAATCGCTCGTGGTAAGAACGAATGCGGTATTGAACAAGAATGCTATCTCCAAATCGCATGATTGAGCTGATCCTTTCGTATTTCTTTGATTTATTATTTTACTTTATGTATATTAATAAATAAGTATCTATCTAATAGTAAAATTTCACGTTGTAGTCGATTTGCTATTTTATTTCACTTGGCTGTCAAATAGACTTTGGAGTGTAATATATGTTTCTGTTATTTTTGCAGCAAACTTCAATCTTGTTTCATAATATAAGATAAATGAGGAAAATATGATCAATATAAATTTCAAGTCGTTTCATTGGTTGAATTGAGGAATTAGAATATAAAGAACTCCAATCTCACTAGTAGTACTTCTGCACGAACTCACCGTCCACGAAGTTGCCCAGAATCGTCTGCTGTTGCACGTACTCGGCGAAGCGCTGGCTCGGTGTCTGTCCGAATATGTTTTGGATGTCGGCCTCGACCCAGAGCAGCTCGGTCAGCTGGAAGTGCTGCGCACACATGGCGTAGGTCAGAGCGCAGTCTCCGTGTTCGTCAACTCTGCCCACGAATTCTCGGGCGAAGTCGGACACGAGCTTCATCTCCTGTTCACTGAAGCGCTGCTCTTTTTGAATGCTGCTGATGAAGACTTGAAGCGGGGACATCAAACATGTTGAGATCTTGAAATCCTTTAGCAAGTCGAAGTGTTTTCCAAGCTGCTGAATGTCGAACAGACGCATGCCGAAAACGAGAGTGCTATTATTCTGTGCTAGTTTAGCCATTAATGCGAAGTGCTGTCTTGAGGCAGCTATCAAAAGCGGACTCGTGTGGCCGTTAGAATATGACGCGCATATTTTCAGATAGAAGTCAGTGAAAAGCGGGTTTGTTTCTAAAAATCCATTAGCTGCAGATTTCATTCCTACGTAAACTGGCTGTTTCACGGCTTCGATCAATTTCATTTACCGATTTGGTACTGATTTGTACTTTTGGAATATTTGTCCGAGTTATTTGATCAGATCGGTAGTTCTTTGGTTAAAGCTGTTTTGTTCGTCTTCTGCGATGCTGTTTGAGTATTTATTGGCGTACATAGAAGTTCCGTCTGGAAATGCATTTACGATGTTGGTGGAGTAATGTCCTTCTGCTTGTTGTGCTATTTGTGTGGCTAAGAACCAGCCAATTGCGATTACGTAGCTTTCTTCGAAATTTTAGCTGAGTTCTGTTTAATTTTCGGTCCATTTTGCGAATAGTGATTGTGAGTTGGTCAGTAGAAATTCGTTTAGTAGTTTATAAGTGGGGCCGATTAGTTCGATGACGTGGTCGAACATTCTGGCTTTGGCCAGTCCTGCGCTTTATCTTGATTTTTTGAACATTTGTGCGTAGTTGCTTTGTGTGTGGTCGAATATGTTTGCAGCTTGTAATTTAACGATTTCTGCGTCTCCTGTGAATCCGTCTATGTTTATGCTTGGTTCGTAGGTTCTGATGCATCCGTTAATGTCGAATGCGCTGCTGTCGATTTGTCCCAGTTTCCCGTTGAGTATTTGTATTTTATTAACTGCGAATGCGTCAGCTAGTATTTCTGCGGTTACGTTTCCATAAGCTAGTGCGTTGCTGCTTCCCTCCGGTTGTTTTCCGTTCCCGTATGCTGCTAGTAAGTGGTGCGGGCTTATTGTATCGCAGTCGTTTGTGCTATTTACGTAGCAGTAGTGGGCTGGGGTGCGCCCTCTGGCCGTTCTTTGCTTGGATGCGTTTTTGTGCGTTAAAAACGCGTTAACGTGCTCCTTGGTGATGAATTGGAACCTGCTCACGTTGCTCACGAGCTCGTTTTCAAGCTGGACCAGAAAATGCTCGTCCAAACAGGATATGAGATCAGTCATTTGATTGTAAAAGGGCTCCGCTTGGAAATTTAGGAGGAAAGCGACTTAATAGGGCGTTAGGCCAAAGGGGGGCAGACGAGACTTCGAATTCAACTGTAAGGCAAGTCCAGCTGACCTTTATACAATCAGGGCGTGGAAAACGGGGAATATGGACGAAGAAAATGGTGTTTTGGTCTCAGAAAGGAGCAGCTATGGAACCGTAGCATCAGAAGAGCAGCTGGAAATGAAATACTCGAGCGCAGTTTTGCCACTGTACCGCAAATTCAAAAATATAGCATTCTCGGGCGATATTTGCTGATTTAACATAACCTACTATATTAAAGGAGTCGGCACGTCAATAAACACAAAATTATAGCTTTCTAAATCATACGGCACAACTTACTTCAAATACTACGGGATGTGTTCTTGTTTGCGCAAAAAATCAACAATTTCTTAAACACTGTCTTAAGAGTTCAGTATCTATTGCAATGTTTACAGTTATTCAATGTACGCATTCATTTAAAGTGAAAATAGTATTAATTACCTATAATTTATATATATAATATTAATATAAAGGCTTACAGCTTACTAGACGATAACATCATCAGATTCTTCCAAAATATATAAACTCTTCACACAATAATGAAAATATAAATGTGGTTAAACACTGTAGATTCATTTATATTGTAGTTCAGCTAGCGTTTCTATTTAATCGCAATTCTCATTAGTTATATATTTATTTTTTAAATGGAAAAGTGGATCTACCATATTTCTACTTTCTAAAACCATGCCATGTAAGTGAGTTTCATGCATTCCAAAGTTATATTCTATGCGTTTGTTAGTTGGTTGATTTTATTATAGCATTAAAAAATAGGCATATTTTCTTGCAAATATTTTTTCTTTATTAATTTTGATTTTATCTTCTTATTTTTTCTTTAGTTTAAAGAGGGAATCATCGTACTCGTTTTGTTTGGGTACATATTACTATCTTACTTTTCGCTATACTGCTTTGCGCGAAAACATATACTATGGAGTGAAAATACAATACTTCAAAAATAGATATGAATTGCAGCTAATACGATCACCACATCCTCATAAAATGAAGCAATCATTGATTTTGTTAACTCAAAAATTGTAGGAACCTGAGTACAGGGAAGCCTCGCTACTAAGTTTAACAATGATTAGGCAAAATAACTAACAAGTTTTCGCAGACTTTATCCTTTCGTCAGTTTTATCTGAAAATAATCCTATAATCTATGCGAATCTCATGACTCTTTTGGATGATACTTTTATAACTCCAGAGTTTTCAGTTTAAATAATTCACAGGCTGATAGCGGAATTTCGCAACAGTTGCCCCCTTCGCTTACAACTTGGAATGAACTCCTAAGTTTAAGATACGAACCTTCAAACGTTTACTACCAATCCAGTTAATATATAAATTATTAAGCTGCTAACAAGAATCGGCAAACTGCAACCAGAAGTTTTCACAGCATATTTGCTATTTTTCTGGCCGGACGAACTTAAAACGCCATAGTCAAAATTAATTGTAGTTAATGAATTGATGGAAAAATTCTAAGGGTAAAACTAAGTAAGTGAAAATTTACGCATTATGGTTAACGCAGCTTTAAGCTGTGAGTTTTCACAGCTTGATATTAAACCATATTCCACATCAGCTTAGGTTTAAGGAGTTGCTCCGAGCTCAGTATTAGTTTAACTTTTTGGAATGTGTGTGAACGAAAAAACAGCTGAACTTATTCTTCCGCTTCTGTTTGTTGCTTCTACACATATGCAAACACCAAATGCATAAATAAACCTCCTTTTAATATGTTTACGTGGATTAAACTAAATTAAAGATACTGTTAAATTTTTAAGATGTAACGCTGATATATCTGTTTATTTTGTGTAATTTTTACTTCACCTTCACTCCCAAACTTCAGTTATGTCAATAAAAATACTATCACATTGCTGTATTTATATTATATCTTCTCATTTCGAATAAATAGAATTGATGCAGTTTCTTCCATAATTAACTTAATAAACAATGAAGTTATTTGATGTTCAAAATACTTCTTAGTTTGTGCAGTAAATTTTGAATGATCTATAAGCAGTTTTGAGATCACCGTTTATTTAATCTTTATTGGGTTAAGAAATATAAGAAAATGTTTGGGGAGAAATATAAAATATTACTACACAAAAGCACGCATATTTCATTGCTGGTTTATTACCAGTTAATGTTAAATGTTTATTTAAATTAAATGTAATACATAGTAATATCATTGATAAGGACAACAACAAGTTAATTAAATCATCAAACTATTATCCAATTACTCAACCTGTAACAAGTATATAATAATAATTACTTACAACGCAGTAAGTTAAATAATTTTGTAATTAATTATTCACAATGTTTTGGGCAATTTGTTAAGGAATGAACTAATTAGTATTTGTGGGATTCAGATAGAATTTAGTTAAA
>CAXDID010000585.1:0-10473 GCA_963988835.1 Hexamita inflata | reverse complement strand
GTGTGTCGAGAATTTATTGTTCATATTCGTTATCAGTTAGTAATGATAATACAATAATTTGCATTTCTGAAGTGAAATGTATCTAAAGTTGTAAATATTTATGCTCAGTATTTTCAATAAGAATGAATACTGATACATTTTTAATTAACATGAATCAATATTTTGTGATTAACTTGTTGGATACAAGAATAAATCAACAATATAAAACATCATATACCAGCATTAAATACTCAATACTAATAACTAAAATTATTAAAAACCGCAATTTTATAATTTATTATAGGAATGATTGATTGCATTTTTATAATTTGTTTTTCTATATTACTGCTATTAAATATGTTTGATGCAAATAAGTAATTTATAAAATCACACCTCTATTATATGATTTAACTATTACTCTAAATAATAAATTCTCAACCAGCCTTAAAAAATGAGTGGATTCTCGACACACGCGTGTGGTTTGGCGACGCTCCCATTCATGTGAACGTTTCGTCCTACGACTTCTCCCAAAAGGTGTCAGCCGACGTTTCCGTGAATGCCGACGCGTCGGTCGTCAACGTGCTGGGCCTGTACCTGTATTCGAAGCACAAGGGCTTCTGCCAGTACAACGTGATAAACCTGGCCCCTGGCGCGAGCATCAAGAACGCGTTCTTCTACTTCAACGTTGACCTAACTGTCCCAGCGGGCTGCACCAGCGTCCAGGTCGCCTTTGCGAACTCGGTTGCGGGCTCCTTCACGAACGTATCACTGGCCGGAAAGATCAACCTCAAGGATGCGGGCCAGGTGACGAAGTACGACCTCTCCAAGTTCGTGGGACGCGTCTACAGCGCCTTCGCGGCCACCAACTGTCAGTCCAGCCTCCAGTTCACGGTCAACTCGTCCGCCGCCTCTGGCTCTTCCAAGGCCACCGTCTACGAAACGAGCTTCGACAACGCGGCCATCGCCCTGGTCCAGTCGACCGAGCCGGCTCTCTCCGACGCCACCGTCAAGCTGTGCGCGGACTCGATCGCCATCAAGACCACGAGCGCCGCCGCGAGCCACCCCGGCCTGGTCCAGGAGTGGTACGAACAGCGCCTCAATCTCTGGAAGTGGAAGACCATGCAGACCCAGAACTACTACGCGGACTTCGACGCCGCCGGGAAGCCCACGGTCGACGTGGCCAAGTCCGTCCAGAGAGCCTACTACGACGGCTCGAGCGTCGTCGTCTTTTCCGACTCCCAGACGATCCAGTGCTCCAAGTTCTACGACCCGGCCGCCAAGTCCTGCATGTCGGACTGCAACGCCAAGAAGTTCGGGCTGTTCTGCCTGGACTCCTGCGCCGGGCTGCTGGACCAAGCCGGCTCGAAGATGTGCTTCACGAGCTGTCCCGTCTCCGAGGGCTACTACCAGGTCGGCTCCACCTGCACGTTGTGCGCGGACCTCTCCGTCGACGGCTTTTCCTGCGCCAGCTCTTGTCCCGTCTCTTCCGACGTCCAGGTCGCCAAAGGCTGTCTGGCCAGAGCCGTTCTGAAAAATGACCCGGTCGTCCCCGGAACCTGCGCCACGGCGTGCGCTCCGGGCAAGCTCCTGGACTCTACCTGCGGAGACACCTGTTCCGACGGGAAAATCACCCAGTCCGCTCTGGGAGCCTGCGTCGGCTGCTCGTCCGACTACAACGGCGGCAGCTTCTGGGTCCGCTCTCCGTCTTCCTGCGCGAAGTCTTGCACCCACTACAACGGGACCTACTGCGAGGTTCTCGGGTCTTCGAACTGCGAGGTCTTCTACGTCGAGGGCGGGAAAAACAAGTGTGCGCACACCTGCCCCGGCGGCTTCTCGTACCTCTATGTCTCCGAGAAGCGCTGCTACGCCAGCTGCCCGCAGATGACGGACGACGTGGCCAAGACCTGCGTGGACAGCTGCTCGTCTGGATTCTACTACGTGGACTCCGCAACCAAGTTCTGCCTCGGCTCCTGCGGCGGCTCTAACTTCACGGCCCTGGAAGCGGACAAACACGCCTCCAACCTCAGGTGCGAGTCTTCGTGCGCCCTCTTCGACGCGAAGCCGTACTCGGACCAGGGCGTCTGCGTCCCCGCCTGCTCCGGCACCAGAAAGTTCATCTCCACCGACAACAAAACCTGCACGGACACCTGCGCCTTCTACAACATCACCGGCGCGAAGTTCTTCTGCATGGGCACCTGTGGCGGGTTCAGCGGAAACGACTCGACCCAGTCGTCGACGGTATCCAGATGCGAGGCCTCCTGCTCCAGCTTCGACTCGGCCAAGTTCATCGATTAAACCAACAAGATATGTTTGCCGTAGTGCTCTGGAAGCATCGCATTTTACATTCCAGGAAATATTTGCGTGAGCTCTTGTTCGACCCAAACTGATTACAAGTTTATTAATCAAGGGTCGAATTAGTGCGTGAATTCCTGCGCGTTTAAAACCTATTCGAAACCTGGCGAGCTGACCTGTATGGCATCAGCCTGCCCGTCATCCAGTTTCTCGGGCCTCGACAGCTTCCACGCGACCTACACCCGCTGCGAGAGCTCCTGCAAGCTGTTCGACCTGAACAAGTTCAGCGACGGGAAGGCCTGCGTGCTCAGCTGCCCCGCGGCCGCCAAGTACTTCGACCCGGATAACAAGTGCCTGGCGGTCTGCCCTGACCCCACTCCGTACGCCGAGAGCTCGAACGCCTGCGCGGCCAAGTGCTCCTCCGGCTTCTACGAGGTGGCGGCGACGGCCTAGACTCTCGTGTGTAAAGCTAACTGTGGTACTGGATAATTCTTCCTGAAAAACGCCACCTCCGACTCGAAGCAGTGCGTCGCCAGCTGCCGGGCTCTCAGCGCAAAGCGGTTCGTGGACACTCTGGGAAAGGAGTGCGTGGACTGCCCCACCTTCTACAGCCCGAGTGGTTCCGAGCTCAAGTGCCAGGACTCCTGCACCGGCTTTTCTGGAATTGATAAAACGTATGATAGCTCAATTTCCAGGTGCGAAACCTCTTGTAATGTCTTCACTGGCTCATATTTCATCTTCGAAAAAACTTGCGTGACCAAGTGCCCACCTTAGGCTCAATATTTTATCACAGACACATTAAAGACCTGTGTGAGCTCGTGCACTTCTCAAGCTAAAAAATTACTTAACGTGGCCACGGGCGAGTGCATCGACTCCTGCGTCTCAGGCAACGCGCTCTCCAAGGATGGTACAAAATGCGTTTCCGATTGCAAGACCCAGGACAGCCCTAATATCTTGAACGCGGGCAGTACCAAGTGCGTTTCCGACTGTTTCGCTGACGATTAGTCCTACCTAAACTTCGGTAAAACCAAATGTGTGAAGGACTGCAGGCTGGACAACGTGAACTCGGCTCTGAACCCGTAAACCAACACGTGCACATTAAGTTGCGCCTCCGGCTTCTATACGAACCTGGAGAAAACGGGCTGTGTCGCGTAGTGCAGGGACTACAAAGCTTACGTGAGCCTTGACAGAACCGCTTGCGAGCTCGTGTGCTCCTCTGGGGTATTAAATTTAGTAAAAACGCACTGCGTCGACTCATGCGAGCAAAACCAGATTATAGACTCAAAATAATGCACCTGCGATACGGGCTTCGTCCAAAGTGATACCGTGTGCTCCGTTAAGAGCAACCAGAGCGTGGTTCCCATCGCAGCCGGTGCGGCAGCAGGCGCAATTATTTTAATCGTAATTATAGTCACAATCGTTTTAATCAAAAAGAACCAGAAAAAGAACCAAAAGAACGCGAAACTCACCCCAGAATCCGGAACGATGATGTCCGGGCTTGTTCCTGCTGTTGACAACAGGAGTTTAATGCTCAACTCGTTTTTGGACGCGTCAGGAACAGTTGAGGTCATGAAAGCACGCTCGAAAACGCCATCAACGGTCGGGTTCATGCCCGTAAGGCAACCCTCAACTCTCCAGCGGAATAACGCGTTATCTCCGATTGTGATCAAGAAAAAACAAGCGTTCGGAAACTGGGCGTTCGATTGAAAAGAATGAATTGAAAAATATTTTTATATTTATGTTGGTAAAGTATAGAATCTATAATGGATCATACGAATTGACAAATTAAATAGCTGATCTTCACTACAGCTTTTCAAATGAACACAGACTGAATCAGATTGATTAAAAGAAATGAATGATAATCACACGATGCATGTTTATAAGAAACTAAATAGTTTTAAATATTTTCCACTTCATATGCCGTGTGGCTTCAATAATTAAGGTAATACATGCTATATGGATTCTGCACTTTAAGTTTTATTCAACTCGTCTAAAATTGCCCAATGTTTAAAGGAAAATGCAACAGCGGGCCCACTTACAGAAGCTGGAGCAAAGCTAGTCACATTATCAGAATAACAGGTTACAAATACACCATCTCAAATTAAAAACTTGATGGGTTAAAAACACCCATTATTCGCAGGTTTTGGTCAGTAAGATTCGCACGAATTTATCTCAAATTATTTGGAAGAAGTACATAAAGAAATGTGTCCTGGTAAACATACTTATGAAGAAGTAGATTACTCTTCACTTACACCAGAAGATGCTTACAAAATATTTCTTTCAAATTAATAAAAGTTTGAGTCTTCTCCGATTTAGGATGTTCTTTAATTTACTATAATCAATTTAATGAAATGTAAATCTTGCGAAAAAAGTTCTTTTAGCTTTTAAGCTGAATAATCATTAATGTTAGACATATAGTTCGTTGAAAATGATGATTCTGTTCCAGAAAAAGAAAATAAATGTCGCTTCTTTTCATGGGGCCCTCCGTAAAAGAAAACTGATTTAACTAGGTGTTTATAGAATTATTTCGAAGATCATTCTATTAATAAGCAATGTGAACATTGTAAATCTGTAACAGAACACACATGTAGTGTGAAGCTGTATACAATTCCAAAATAATTACTCATAATCCTTAAAAGATTCAGCGCCGAGCGCGAAAAAGTTGAACATTAGGTACAATACTACTAAACTCTAGATCTTAGTGAATTTACATACAATCCTGAAAAAGCTAATTCACTTGAATTAGAAGCTGTTAGCTTGCATTCTGGTGGTGTTTGGGGAGGACATTATACTGCATATGTTTAAAAAGATGGACATTTTTACAATTGCGATGATTCTTGGGTGTCTGAAACAAAATTCAATTATAGTGACGATAGAGCATACGTTTTAAGCTATGCAATGAAGTGAAAAAGAAATTTTTGAATCATACCCCTGATTTTATAGTTATAATCCAGTAAAATGAAGACAAAGTACCAGACATTCAATTATCAATGACGTTCATTAACTTATAATGAATTCAGAGGTACCATAAACATAAAACACATACTCGATAACAATAATAAAAATATACATGGAACATGAGCTAGTGAGAGAAATAATAGAAAATAGTGAAATAAAAAAATAATTTAAATAGAATCATACGCTCTGGCCATGCTCAGCTTTAGTGTTCCTTATCAACATAAATTTTTCCACGTTACAGTGCTCAGATTTGATCGATTTCATCACAGGTTACTCAATATGATTGAAACTTGATCGCGTTGTGAATGTATGTGGTTATATAATTGAAATTAAATTGTACAAAATATGTAAAGATCATCCACTTCACAATGAATAATTAGTCACTTAATAATTTGTTTATAAGTACGCAACAATAAATTAAAAATAGGACTAATTAAGTAGATGAATTAAGATAGTTTAAAATTGTGGAGAATACAAAATATGATTACTGCTCACAACATTTAGAGTAGGATCATCTTTATTTTATGTGCTATACTTGTGGGACATCTAATTCGATATTATGTGATACCTGTTTTTTAAATGCGCTGTCTGAGCATAAAGGCCATAATGTAAGATGTGTGACTGGATATATTGGTTTATGCGATTGTGGTGACGTCTCCGCTTATGAAAGTTCTGCGTTCTGTTGTGATCACAAATACGTAGAACCGACTACTAACTTACCAGAGAATTCTCCATCAATTTTAAAATATTTCTTTGACTTCGTATCCGCAGACTTCGAGTCATTTAAATATAATTACGAACTATCTACAAGTATTTAACTAGAGTTTTTTGAAACTATGAACTTTGATGAGCTGAACGAAATTCAAAATTTAGGTTTAGATGATGTTTTATAAGAATAATTAGAATAAATCAAAACATAAATAAAGTAGGAAAAGAACTAGATCAGAATTGATAAATTCAATAAAGACCCTGTTATATTAAGAATAAGTGCATTAGCATTTCTATTTTCAGGTGAAAATATTTCTATTGAAGAACTATTCGAATTGCAAAAGGATTTTAATAAAATAACCAATTACAAATTTGAGTTGAATCCAAACTGTTTAATGGGTTTTTACTTGACTAAAGATATTGAATCTGATTTTTATCATAACTATTTGACATAAGACTTTTTGTTCCGAATGATATTACCGAGAATTTATGAATGTTTTTCAACACTAAATACAAAATTTGTGCTGTCTCTTTGTCATTCATTTGCTTAAAGTTTAGCCGAACCATTGGCTCAATTTTATTATATAGACTAGAATATTATCGAACTATTTCTACAAAATACTATATCTTGTTTGGAAACTAACAACTATGAGTTATTATAACAATTTTCATACCTGCAACTTCAAAATTCTCTATTATCAGTATCATCAATGTTGTTCCACAGAAATTCTGGAAATATTTTTAAATTAATTGCTAATTTATAATCAATATGTTAAACAACTGTAAGGTATTATCCTGAAAAAGAATATAAAAATTAAAAAGAAATTATTGAACCAGTGAACATGTTCCTTGAATAATATTTGAGTTGTGTTCATGGGTGGAGTTATTTCATAGGTTATTTAGAGATCAAGTAAAATCTATCGTATGAAACATTAGTAAAATGCAAAATACATGAACAACTTGATGTAAAAGATAGCTACACTAGTAAATCTACTAATAAATAATAGATTGATTAATTTGCTAAAGATTAGCCAAATCACTTCGGAAATCTTACTCAGCTTGTGAAGTATTACCACGAGAACAACTATTTCATAAAAGAAAATGTTTGTATATTTCCAGTTTACATTTTGTAAATTTACTTGGTAAGAATGTGTGAAATATTCAGGTTAAATCCTCAACATCTAATTGAGTAACTGTTATAACAAGCTCACATCGATCTAACAGTTTAACAATTTGTAAGTCTACTGTTTATTGAATGGATTAAAACAATTGTGTTCACACAAATAATCGGAAGCGGACAATTTTTCAAACGAAATTTATACGATTTAAGTATGAT
Organism: Hexamita inflata; assembly: GCA_963988835.1. NCBI lineage: Eukaryota > Fornicata > Diplomonadida > Hexamitidae > Hexamita > Hexamita inflata. The sequence continues at coordinate 3,200 of CAXDID010000585.1, read as the reverse complement.
AATGAGTTATTTAGAAATAAATAATTCGTTTAAACAAATTAAATAGTTTATTGTAAATGCAATGCAAGTTTTGCTTCCATACAATGATTAAGCCTTCCAAGAAATATATAATACAGTATTATCTTACAAAAAAGAAGATTATTAACATTATAATATTCAATAAGTGTTTATCTAATTATTGAATATGTTGATGTTTACACCAAATGCTCATGAAACATAAAAATAACTTAAATTTGAAATCTCCACTAATTATAGTGGGTAAAGTTATTTCAATCTTTTGTAAACAGATTTAAAAAGTAATTACTAAATTCATAATATTGAGGAGGTTTTCAAAGAACTAGTTTCAGTTCAAATAATTCATGAATTAAAAGAACCACTGTATTCTTTAAAAACTTTGGATTATGTTGAACCTGTTCTAAGCGTCTTGAACTAGGAAACTATAATAAATAAGTATTCGGAAAACTAAGCCCAATAGCTCACCAGAATCATAAACAGTAAGAAAATATCTAATTAATTTTGTGACCAGCTGCAAAATAACTTATTTATCCTATAAATAATTAAAGAATTGGGTAGTAAGGATATCTCGATTTCTGATCAAGTAAGCTGTTTCCGCATAAGTCTTCTATACAATGCTAAAATAGAGTTCAAATCTATTAACCCGATACTCCTCAAAATATCAAACTTAGTATTCGATTAGCAGGCTTAAATCGATTAAGTTAAAAAGTTGAACCCAAGAGAACGATTTGCACTTTTAAAGCATAATCAAAAATTAGACACTTAGAATCCAAATAGTGAAGAAACACCAAAATTAATGAACGATGATGAGAAAGAATAATAAATAGAACCACGAAATATTTCAGAGCATATTTGCGATTTATGTCATTAAGATATACAAAACGCAATATACTACCCATGTTCTTCACTTAATTCTGTGGTCGATGATCTAAGTTATTAACAACTTAATAATAACTTGGAGGAATAACTGGATATCAGTACATAAGTACTTCGCACTTGTGGGCATAAGTTTCATGAGAAGTGTTGTAATAAACATTGCCCAGTTTGTTAGAAATATTTTTAGAAATCTTTGCTATTATATTTAACAAAGGAAGCGTTCTTACAGAAAATATGCTATGAAGATTATTTGATAACTCAATACTGTATCTCAACTTATTGCAAGAATATTTATGGTACTTTAACCGCACTTGCATCTGATCCTTTAATTTTAGAGTCTGATAGAAAAATAGCGTTGAATTTGTACGCGAATGAATCTAATATTCTCTTAAATTGTTATAGAGCCATGTGTACCTTTATGAACATTGAAGATTTAACATTTAGTATTCCAGAATCCTACGGAGACAGACTTAAAATGTTTAAGAAACAACAAAAACCCATAATTGACATTAACATTCTTAAGAATTCTGTCTTCGAGTATATGCACGATATCTAAAAATAAACCTGCTCAACTTGTTCTTAAAAATTTTGTCTTGACTCAAAACCTGCTTCGAGGATATTAATATGTTTAAAATGTGGTTGGAATTTTCATATTAGCTGCTCTCATAGTTGTTCGCACATTAGATATTCCTTCTTCGACAATGTTGTTTCAACAGATTCATATGGAATAATCGGATTTTATAAGAACGCGTTTTAGGGCCTGCAAAAATCATGCATTGGACCAGAGTTATTTTTAAATTAAAATTTGCTGAGCCAAATAGTTGTCTGTTTAATTACGAGTGAAGCGAATTTGCAAAAAGATCAGAGCTGGGTCGCTTATGTGAATGAAGCAGAGAATACAGATGTGGAGATCGAAATATAAGAATGAAGAAAACAAACTTTGATTATTTATATTTTATTTTTGATTGTAACATTTAAATGGGGAAGAACAAAATCCAAATTTTCCCAGCGTCGATTAAGCTTTTTCAAAGACTTTAGTATTTGATCGATTTATGAATTTTGTTTAATATATCGAAATTGAACACTGGGAGGTAGTCCCAGGAAGAATAATTTGCAGCAAGTTAATAGATAAGTTGACTATGTCTGGCTATAATAGGTAGGGGCGCCTCGCGCTTATAATGCATGCTGCCTGTATATCTTAGAACGAAGTATAATTTAGCGATTTTTTGTTTGAAGATTGAGTTTAATTGATTTTAGTTAATATAGGCTATTATATAGTTATATAATATACAATTTATATAAAATTAAAAATTCACTCCAAACCAGTCCAGTGTCATACGTTATTTAAAACATATTTAAATTTCATCTTTATAAAATCTTTCACTCATAAACGCTCGATCTTTCAACATCGCTTCTTCCTCTTTAACTCAGTTTCGCGCTGTAGAGAACCAAGTCGTTTCTTTGTTTGAAGTAGCTTATTTCGTTGTCCATTTTTGAGCGTCTTTTGTTGTTTTGAACTTCGGTTTGAATTTTCTTCAGTTTCAGGGCCCGTTTCTTCCAGAAAACGATGAATAAAACGATGCAAATGATTAAAATGAACCCAGAAACGCCCCCGATAACGATTACCAACCACCCTTTCTGGCTCTATATTTTTCGCTGGCACACCCCGTTTGTTGGAAGGGGTAAGTAAAGGGACTAATCGCAAATACAAGTGTCTTCATCTGTTTACAAAAATCCACGAGAAGCGTCACAGGTGCAAAGATCATCTATTGAGGAGTAGCCAGCGTTCGAATTGCAGATGCAAGCACTATTTTAATATACAAAATTGTTTTCTGCATCGCAAACACATTTTTGAGCTGTTAAACGCTGAAATTTACCACAAGAAGACACACATATTTTACCAGAAATATCCAAAACTCCGGCTGAGCAGGATAACTCGCATGTATTCGACAGACTCAAAACGGCATTGATCTACGAGCAATCTGAAACGCAAGCAGATCTGTCTAGATTGGGATAAGTTAAAAGCTAGCACTAAAGAGTACACTGAGATCTGTCCGAGCTGAAATCGGTATCAATGTTGTCAGATCTGCAATTGGACACACAATAATCCCCTTTAAACGAAATAGCAGAACCCTCAACTGATTTGCAGTTTGAAACACAGTGCTTCTTATCAGCACTCACGAGGTGATTTAAGATTTTACAATCAGAAACACATTTTAATCTATCTTCTGATACAAAATCTACACAAGAAGATACACACTCGTTAGTTTAGCTTAAAATATTTTTCACAGGTTAAACGCTACAATCTG